>WIQG01000548.1:0-68688 GCA_014925785.1 Mycena galopus ATCC 62051 | reverse complement strand
GTAGTTTATGACGTCGAAGGCCTAAGCGTCCCAGCGCCCATTGTCAGCGTGATCGTCACTTTACACGCGGGCATCATGATCATGCCAATGGTATACAAATGTCGGCCGTAGGACGTAGCCGCATGCGTGTCGGAGATGCGAATCGGCGGACGCGGACGGAAGCAGAAGGAGCTGCATATCCTGCCTGGAAGGCAGTACACATCTAAAATAACACTTGGTGGTGAGTATAGACACAAGTCGCTCGTAAGTCGCTGGTAGATATAGCGGAGAGTGAGTAGCAAATGCAATTCGAGCGCGAAGTGAATAAATAGTGGTAAAAGGAGCTAATAGTACCGAGGAAGGAGTGAGAACTGTTCTCCCACATATAAATGGAATCCCTAAAAAAAAGCCCAGAAGTAAAAAATCGGTTGGGAAAGGAAGCTGGACAGCCAGAAATCCCATCCATGTGCAGAATGTATGTAAAGAATGTGCGTGTAGGTGTAGGTGTAGTTTGTGGTAGCGAGACAGGGATGCGCATGGGGAAATGATACATCATGGTATGGAGAGGAGAGTGACGGTAAAGGCAAGGAGGGTGGCAAGGAGTAGGACTGGGGCTGTTCGTAGGGAGAGTGCGCCGCTTGGTGTCGTAGTCAGCGTCGCATACGCCGTTCCGCAGTCCGCGACAGCGACCTTAGCCGCGCTAGGGTACGAGCTATGCAGAGGCGCCAGCTCCGTGGTCTCCGATGAATTGGTCAAGGCCCCGTAGTACAGGCTCATAAGACTCTTGGTGCATGCCGAGCACGACGCGATTGTGTTATTTGGCATGCTGATGCCAAGCGGGAGGGAATAGAAGTATGTGTCCGAGGGATTGGAGTTGCGCACGGCGTCCAGGTAGCAGTAGGTGTCCGTCGTAGGGTCGACGAGACAGCCCGCACTCCGCATCAACCCGAAGGCGTTCAGAGCTAAAGAAGATTCAATTTGTGAAAACAATGCCAGGGAGACGCACATATTTGTGTATTCATCGCCATGGCATTTCCTTGACTGAGGTCGGTTGCGCACGACGATGCAAGGTTCGAAGCGAACCAAGCGATATTGGCCGAGCAATCCGCATCGTCAATGGTGGTGTTACACGTGCCCCACACAATAGTATTCAAAAGCGTCAAATTCTCTTGCGCCTGGCCAAAATGTCAGCTGGGGATGGATGCAAGCTAGCTCACGTACGGTATTGAAGGCCTCCGAAGCCTGAAGGAGAAGCGAAAAGGGCCGACAAGACCGAAAGGCGGGGTGTTCGTCATGTTTGAAAAGAAATTAAAACATGATAAACTGGAGAAATTTTGACTCAATGACGAGTCAAATGGTTGAGGGAATGGTACTGGTAGAGTCGGGGGCGAGGCAGGGACGGTTGGGACAGCCTGGTCGGAGATGGGCACCTGGGAAGACGTAGGAGTAGCGGAGGAGCCCGATCCTGTCACGGATGCCAAGGAAGCTGACTGCGACCCTGAGAAGGAGGCTGACTGCGATCCCGACGCTGATACGCCGTCCCGCGGTACGGCCAGAGGGTGTCGCTTGTGCAGTGTCCAATCCGAAGCACCCTCCGAGAGAGTCTCCCAATTTAACGCGGGTTCCAAAAACACATCCAAGGCAGCAGGATGCGTGAGGTAGCGCGTGGACACGGTAATGAGAATCAGGGCGAGAGGAATCAAGACCACTGTCCACTTCGTCCTCCGGCCAATACGGCGTTTTAGGGTTTCGGGAGACATTGGGTGAGTGGCGGACCCGGAAACAGCGGCCTCGGGAACCAAGATGCCATCCTTGAGATTGTTCGGGGGTCGTCCAGGGGAGGGCGGGGGCGTAAACATGAAAGAGCGTACACCCCGAGGGAGTGAAAGGAATGTAGGGGAAAAGAACGTGGGGGAGACAGAAGGATCTCTGTTCTGTCCATCATCAGGAACCCGGTCAAAACATCAGAATAGCCAACACTTACACGACTAGTCCCTGTCAAGACGTACCAAGAACAGAGTCAGGTGTCTGCCAGTGCACAACCTAGCGAACCTCGTTCAGATGGAAGGACCTGAGCGCTGAACGCTGCAACCCTCTCTGTCAATTATTCACAGCCACTGGTGCGTGCCAGGCACAAAACGAGTCTCCGCTCTTGTACCACTAACCCAACGCCACCGGCCGTTGTTCCGCACCGTGTTCCAACTTTGTCCTAAAGAATTCAGGATGCACAACATATAATTCGTTGTAAAATGATATTTTCGAATTAAAACGACAGGCTCAGGCAGAAGGATCTCAATGTTTTCGTCCAGCGTTTGGCTATGTTACACGTCTACGGCGCAACGTCTGCACGTCTATTCGCCTCGCTGTATAATTACGACGATCCGTTGATTGAGTGGCGCGGCGGCTTTCGCCTTGCGGAGATGGACAATTGAGGTCGATCAACATGCATTGACCCCACGTCGCGGCGCGTGTCGACGACGTCAATTGAATTTTGAAGCGTGAATCTCCATTGCTGGCTTTCGCCTTCCAAGTGTTTTTGCTGGTCGAGCGGGGAAAGGAGACTATCCAAGTTCGGGCGCGGTCGGTGAGTCTGTCAAGGCGAAACGTAAGGCCAGCGGATCACTGCCTGAACATACAGTATTGAAGGGGATATTCTATAAACGGCGGCCTCGGGGCAAAACATTCAGTGACGGACGCGGCGAATTTTCCTTGCGCTGGAGGAGACCGTTATTGCATCCGAGCAGAAGAATCCTGAAGGCTGAACGGCTTTGAACGGGGATTTGTGCGGAGAAGATACCTAGAGGCTCCGACAGGCGGATTTCCTTGGCTCGTTCTTCGGGGTTTTTCTCGACGTGACAGAGGCTGGGCCTGTTTCAGAATATCTTGGACCTCGGGGATTCCGAGTCCAGAGGAACTTGTTAAGACCGGAAGCCCACTCTTGACACCCACTCTTACTGGTAGGCTCTGTGTATAGATCCATTGCAAAAGAATCTGGGAAATCATGGCAACGACGCGAAGAACGCTGTTCGTTCGACGAGCGACTCCGCATTTACATATGGTGCGTCAGTGTTTCACAAGTCAGTGCAAGAGAGCCAAAGTGGACTGGTGTGGATGTCGAGTTTGAAGAAATCCATTGCCAGAAAGCCAAGTTGAAGCTTAATTTAGCAGACCTCAAGGCGAGAGACCGAGGTACAGCGGTAGTCTCCGGAGCCCCAGGCAACACTGTGGATGAGTGTGGATGGTAAGAAACCCATTGCCCGGAAGTCAAGCTGAACTGCGAAGCAAGACTCTGGAATGTCGGGCGTGGGTGAGATTCTGAGAAGAGGAATTGATCTCATGATGGTGACATCGTCTCGTGATCCAGCCCAACTTGAATCTCTAAGTTACTAAGAGACTCTAAGTACATGCACTATCTTCAAGTCCGGACGCTATACTTGCTTCCAGGCTTCTCACTCTTCTACGAACAGAAGAAATCATATTTCTGTCTCAACCCTATTTTGGTCTCTTCGTCATATATTTATTGCAGGCCCAAGACTCCCGATTGTGCACCATCCCAGCGCCGCGGCATGCTTGGGAATTTCGTGCATGTTCGTGGACTCTGTGGCTCCGGGACGAACGAATCGTCCAGACCTAGCGACACTCGTCCATTCATTATCATGGAGTGTCCGACGCCTTTGGCATGCACGTAATCGGCCCGTACTCTGTGCTCAGCAGGTCACCTTCTTCTTCTCAGAATCTCCAACAGGTCGGGCGCTGCGAGCTTCTTCATGATCGCTCGAAGATTTCTCCAGAGATTCTCCATGACTGTTGGGTATAAAGCGAGGCGGGATCTGGCGGGATGTTTAGCGCGCTTCCTCGTCTTCTACTCAAAATGGGCTCTTTCTGGATGGCCTCTCTCGTTGCAATTATTCTGATTGTGACGCAAAATGTCTCGGCTTCTCGATGGAAAATGGGTTGATGCTTGGACCACCATGCCTCAACTCACCGAGTTTACGAATCTTCCTCCGCCCCCTTTGTCAGTTGCTTCTTGGCGTTCTTTCATTTTCCTGAAGAATATTAGAACGCAACCAACGGTGTATTTTTTCAACTCGACTATCCGCCAAACCCTCCATATGACAATCGCTGGCGACAATATTCGAGTTCGCTTTTCTAACGCGTTCGGTCCTAACAATTACGAAATTACCGCCGCCACCGTCGCCCTTCCCGTTGGAGGAGTTTCAGGAGCGAGTGAAATAATACCTTCAACTCTCCAAACCCTCACCTTCAGCGGGAGTCCAAGCTTCAGCATTCCTAATGGTGCTCAGGTCGTATCCGATCCAATAGCGTTCCCCATTAAATCTCAGCAAACTATTACCGTGACGATCTACTTGGCACAAGGGCAAGAGGGTTTTGATATTACCTCGCATCCTGGCAGTCGCGCGACAACCTGGATTTCGTTCGGTAATGCGGTGAGGGCCGAAAACATTACGGACCCTTCAACCCAGAGCCTCGCACACTGGTAGATATGTTTACTACTGCTCAGGGATTATTTTTGAAGCACTAGTAGGTACTTCATCAGTGGAGTGGAGACTTGGAGCCCTTCTGGTTCTGAGTCGGCATTCGTCATTGTCGGGGACAGTATAACCGATGGCCGAGAAAGTGACACCGATGGGAATAACAGGTTTATTCTCGTTCATTCTAATTGTAAACGAGCAGCCACTGATCTTCGGCAGGTGGCCCGACCTTGTCCTCGCGCGGATGCAGAACAACTCCGCGACTAAACAAATAGCGGTCTGTAACCAGGCCGCTGGCGGAAATCGCATACTCGCTGACGGACTAGGACCAAACGCCCTCGGTAGAATCGATCGTGATGTTCTCGCGCAGAGCGGCGTGAAGTACGCAATGATCTTCGAGGGTGTCAACGACATTGGCGTCGCGAACGCGACGGTGGAAGCTCAACAAGTCATTGGAGACCAGGTCATCGCCGCGTACAAGCAAATGGCCACCCGCGTGCACGCAGCTGGTATTCCTTTCTTCGCCGCAACTATCACACCATTCGGCGCCCCTGCGAACGACAGTTCCATCCAGCCATACTCGAGCCCCATTCGCGAGGTAACCAGGCAGAGGGTGAATGCTTTCATCCGGACGAGCGGGATTTTCGACGCCGTCATCGATTTCGACAAGGTAATGAATGCATTTACTTGCTTAATCTCCTTGAGGACTTGCTCAATTTCTCTCTTAAGGTGGTGGCCGATCCCGCCATACCTTCACAGCTGAGCCCAACATTCAACTCGGGTGACTTTTTGCACCCCAACGTGGCCGGATACACCGCAATGGCGGCAGTATTTCCGTTGAACTTGTTTGAGCAGTTTGCGCAAGGGGTCAGCAAGTTTTCAATGAGACAGCGCAATGCCGTGTATGTACAGTGTAGTTTTTCACAAATAAAATACAACGCTCGTCGCGAGTAAAACAATTCTTAGCTGTCAATCGTTAACTTATTGGAACTTCTGAACAACACTTGCCTGCAAAGCAAAGCAGCGTCCCATTTCAATGAAAACGACACTGCAATCAGTCAAATGTTAATGCAGCGCACGTCGTATCAGGACAAATGCGGATGTATCGATAAACCAGTCTCATATTTTGCTACAAGTTTGTGAGCATTACGGAGTCGTCGCCCGTCTAACCCAGGTCCCATCGGACGTCAAGTCTTTCACAGCTCGAAAATTGAATCGTCCAGTCTTCTAGAACGGATGCAAATAATTTGCGGGTAAAACCGCAAAACGGCAAGGCGAAAGCCGTCCATCCACGTGCGTGTGTGCAACATTTATTGTATCAGTATGGTCACCGCCATGACAAGGCATGCGAGCGACACATAAGGTGACAGTCGTTCGCCTGACGCGAGGAATTAGAGTTATTCGTTGCACCGGAGAATAGCACATACCAACGCGGGCCGACATGAAAAAGATGCCAAGAAAGCTGGTCAAGGCCCTTGAGTTGAGAAACCGATTTGAGAGCAGAAATTAGAAGCACCCAGTTTTATTTCGGTCCACTAGGCTTGGAAAGAGTGCGCGCACGTAAGCGCAGGTGCATATGAGCAGAAGCATCACAAGCAAAAGAGACTGGAAGTTGAAAAGGGCAGACTGCAGAAGGTGGATTGAGGTCAAATCGTCCTTTCGCGTATTGTGGAGAGTACCATGATGGAAAAGACCACCCGAAGTAGGATTCGAAAGTTCTATGTCTGCAGGCAGCGGCCCACGACGTTGAGGAGGTTGGAAAGAACACGTAGAGCAGTTGCCAAATTGAGAATATCACGTGCAATCTCTGCCAAATAAGACCAAAGAAACGCGTCGCGCGCGCGGTGGCGAGCCGAGTTGACGCGCTCGAATTGCACATGTCTGACTCGCGTCGGTTGGTAAGATCAGCGCTCATCATTTTACTTCCGCAGTCGATTTTTTGTCATTAACTCGCTTGTGGACAACACCCAAAGTAGTCGGACTGCTGGGACGTGAGCATCAGCAAAACCTGGGCCTGGTACGTAGCGTTACCGTAGTTGCCTGTAGTGCCGGTAGTGATTGTAGTGTCTGTAGTGAAGGTTGCCTTCTACGTAGCTCTGTGTAGTTTCCACGTAGTTGCCTGTAGCTTGCCTGTAGCGCTACGTAGCACTACATAGGGGGCCAAAAAAATACTACAGCCACTACGGCCAAAAAACAGGGTTTGCTGATGCCCCTGTCACAATACTCAGCGCCGCTCATTCCCGACGCTCCCAAGCTCTAATAGACCTGCGTCGGACCCGTAATCTTTCACTACCGCTGTTGCGGAAACGGGCGTCGGGCGACTTTTATGTGTATTTCTTTACCGTTGCAATTAGCACTTGATAAATTATAATGCCCGCGAGACAGCAACGAGACGGGGATGATTCCCGAGAAATGTCGGAACACACAGGGGACCTAACCTGACCTAACCCGAAAAAATGTAGACAACTTAAATTTAGATTTCAACAGTGCTGAATTCGCCCGTGATACGGTGATTCTCATTGCACGCTAAGACAAGAAAATCGAGTCCGCTCGGCAAGATAGCGAGAATTGAGATAGCATGAGATTTGGCGTCATGGCACCAAAAAGAAATCAGGGAAGCAGTACATTTGGCCCTCAAGATGCTGTGCCTGATCTTGGCCTGGTCAGAAATAAAGTCCAGCGAGTGAGTCGGTTCAGCGACTTGCAAGATACTGTTCCGGTGCCATTCCAAGTAAAGGAAAATGTTCTCATCATGGCGCTGAAAAAAAACCAAAGAAACAACCAGCTGGAAACATCGTGAATCTGACATCTCTCGTTCCTCAGCGGGACCGTGCACTGTGATGCTGCCTACCTCTGTGTTTTTTTTTTTCACCTTGGTGAACATATGGTGAGGATTACGCGCCGCTTCCTGAAAAAAACCTTAACGGGAGCAAACCGATAAAAGCGTGTGAGAGAACGCGGAGAAGCTTCTAAATTTGATACCATCATCGCGATCTGCGCATCCCCGTTTATGGAAGGATTTTACTTCAGAAATACAAATTAGGGAATACCGACTTGAGTTTCGAAAATAGAGTCAAGGCTGCAGTATGGGGTGCTATGGGGATGCTATTGTACACACTATGTGAATGCGTCTATGAGATATGCGGGATCGACGTCCGAGAATACAAATACAGGTGGGAGTTGCTGTCTGCGGGAGAAAATGGCGTCTACGCAGGTGGTGGACGGAGGAGAGGATGCGCTGTCTGGTGGCTGGAATGGCTCGTAATGTGCCCTCATCGATGCTGCGCCACCATGACAAGACTGGACCGGCCGCGTTGCTTCTCCACTGTGGGGAGGAGAGCAGCAGGGTCGACCTTCGACTCTGTATGCGCCATGGAGTCGGAGAAGAGGTAGACATTCATCTTCGTGAGGAACGGAGGTGTGGCCGGTCCTGGTGATGAGCATGACCATGACCGGGCTGACCATCGAGAAATGGGGGACTGTAGCGTGGGCGTCGAGTTTGTGACCAAGGATTCGACGGCTGTAGCGGTCGAAATCGGCGGGGAAATATATGGAGAGGAGTTCGAGCTGGTGTCTGGAGTGACCCAGGATGTCGGATGTTTTTTACGAAGGTGAAGTTTCCGTTGGGAAGGTGAGGGAAAGACACAAGGTGAACTGGTGGGCGCGAGGGTGGACTTGTAACAGTCGAATGCCCATGTAGAGACACGGATGGAATTGTAGTGGCTCAGGGCCCAGCGCACATCATCGTGCTCAAGCGCGAGCTCGGGCTCGACTTCAGGTTCGCACTCTGGCGAGCAGTATATGGATCGACCGTGCTGCAGGAATATACGCGTTAAGGTGACGTTCAGAGACGCAGAACAAGCCAAAGACACTCACCACGACAGTGGAGCAGGTCGGGCATTCGTCGAGACACCATTGCGGCTCGTCCATCAGGGCAAGGTACAAAGTGTCCGAAGACACATTGCTTGCTACTTTTAAAGAGTGGTGGCTGCGTTCTGATTAAAATTGATCGAGATCGAGTCTAGGCCTCATGGAGTTCACGGTGTTTTTCCCGAAGTCCGGGACATACCGGTAGATTCCGAGAAGAGATTGGACCAAGTCAACAATTTCACGCTGAAAGGCAATACCGCACAATACAATTTTTTGTGGCTTGACATCTCCCACATCGTCTGACGCCATTTAAAGTTTCTATGGTTTCAGGGTGAGCTTGGTACGTACCTCTCTCCCACCACCCTCTTGCCAGGATCCCACACGAATACTTCGCAGAAGATGTGACTGCGGGAAATGGTGCTTCGAGATAAGAACTACGAAAAAGGGCATAACGCTCACCTGTTGCGGTACAATGGAACGAACTTGATCTTGTCACGGATACTTCCTTGCTTCCAGGTTAAAACTTGGACTGTGCAAAATTGGGTGACGGCTGACATGTTGCGGTTTCGACAGCGGCGTTTGCCTTTGCAGATTCCCACAAATTTCCAGTGTCCTGCCGGAAATAGCCCAAGTAAGCACCCCGAACACTGACCGAGCTGATCCTTTGTGCTCGCTAAGCAGTTTGATCCTGCTTGGGCGCGGGAGACGACACGTATCGCATTCGGGTGCGCTGGGCGCACACAGTAGCCGATGTTAACCGTGTTCGCATCCTTCCGCCAATTCAACGACTTCTCGGGTTCAGCCGGGCGGGCGGGACTCGGGCGGGTCAGAGAACATCGTGAAGACGCGCAATATGGTGTACCAAGAGACTTAGTCTGCCATATCAAGTGTCCCCGTCCGTTTCTACGCGTCACTCAACATGCACCAATGTGCGGGGGTGAATGATGATCTCCACCCAATATTTCATGGCTAGCTTCTTCGTGCGTCGCGGTAAGAGCACGAGGGACACGTTAGAGCCTGCACAAAAATGGTCTGTATCCGGCGTCGCACTGGTGGTGGAACATGCACTAGTGTGCGGGTGTGAATCAAGATTTCCAAGACAGCCAAGATTTCGCGGCTAGCCTGTTCGTGCATCGCGGCAGTCACGATGGACACGTTCGGGCCGGCGCACGAAAAAAAATGGTCTGTGCCCGGTGTCGTGTCGCCAAGATCCACTAGTCGCGTCGGCGAGCATGACATTGGCAGGAGAGTGAATACCGGGTTGTATTAATATCACCGGACTCGGACGCTCCCGCGACATACGCGTCGTTCATTCAATAGTGTTGATCTCCTTTCAGAGTGCCTGAGCGTCGGCCAAGAGCAGGCCAAGCTCAAGCCAGCTGATACGCCCAGTCAGTCGTTCGTTCTGGACCAAGACCCTTTGTGAAGAAGCACCGCTTGCAAGACGCGCCGATGGCGAGACTCTGGCACCGCGTGTGCTTGGGCGTCGCACAAGAGCCAATTGTAGACAGATTGTACCGGTAAACCTGCGCTAAGAGCACCAGTCTGGAGCCACCATGAAGTTCAACAGATCGAAGCGCAATCCATGTTTGTGTTTCTATCTGGAGAGAGCGATTGAAAGGACACTGATTGATAAAAGCCCAGAGTCAGAAAGGATCGTTTTCAAGTTGGACTCGGAGGCTGCCGAGAGAGAAGAACAGTGGCAGTGCTCTGAGCACTGCCACGAGTCCCTGGCAGAATGGGCGCTCGCCCGGGTTCACGGCACCACCTACACACTTGCCTTCGACTTCCGTCTCTGCCCAGTGTTATCGCCCTCTTGGGTTTTCTTTCTATGATTTATCATTTTTTCCATAATACCAAAATTTGAAATCTCCCAAACTTCCAAGGCCTCTGCTCTTGTCTAGCCACCGCACCAGGCCCGCCCACCGCAATGAGAATTTCTTGAGACCTTCTCAACAACGACTCGCTTTATCTCGGGAGATCTCGTCGCTGTGGAGCTATCGTACTGGAGCTATCGTCGCCCCTCTCGCAGTGGTATCGTCGAAGGCATCTCTGTCCCAGTCCTGGCGGTCTAACTATGTTCACTGTTTATGGCTTGTCTCAGTCTTCGCTACCTATCGGGCGATGAAATTCGATGAAAAGCCAGTCGTTTTTAAATAAGGACCTAATCGAATGTGTTTTCTTAGACCCTGAAGATTTCGTTGACGAAGTTGTTGTGGAATCAACCTCGAGGCCATGGTTACAGCTATCTATATGCGCCTTGAACCCCTCCCATGTGTCTCGAGGTGGCGTCCGTATCTCTAAACCCTTGAAAATCTCCTAAAATCTGTTTTCGCCGATCATTACCCGACGATCGACTCCTCTAGACCAATATGCGCCCATACACGCCGGTCCCTGCCCAATCGCGTTGAATCCAACCTCGCAAATAGATCCTATTAGTTTCTGGAAACGCCCAGCCTCGCAAAATCTACCACCTTCCTGTTTCCTCTATGCAAGGAACACAATTCGATTCCACGCAAACCCTTCGCACTAGAACTTCATGCGATTGACTGGCACCGCAAACCCAAAGACATCCCTCGGCATCGTGTCTATTTTTTGCCTGAAATAATTCGGCCCTCACTGGGTGCTCCTTTCATCTTCTTTCGCTTCACACCATTATGTTTTCTCCTCAACGAATAATCTGCCCCTCATCTGCGCTCCACAATGTGGCGCGTTGTCGGGATAAGCATAAAAGACCTCGACCGCAGTCGAATTTCTTCAGCATCCACCGAAGCCACTTACCTACTCACTCATTCTCAATCCACCACTCCATCTTAAAATGAAGTTCGCATCTTGTTTTGCCGTCCTTTCGCTGGGCCACTTCGCCGTTGCCAGCCCTACCCGCCCTGACAGTGCGGCAATGGCTGCTCCGTCTACCGTCCCCGACGTTGCCGTCGTTCCTCTCACCCTCTCTGCCGTTTTCGATACGCTCGAGGAAGTCATCGTAGGACTTACGCCCACCCCCGGTACGTACAGCAACCTCGAAATTCCCCCAAAGAATTCAAACTAACTTTGTTCCCACCTATAGACGCGCTTGTAGCTGCAGCGGTTCCGGAGGGCCAACTCCCGAGCGCGAGCGTTATCCCTTCGTTGACCCTCGTCAGTGAGAAACTCACGGCGGCCTTGAACACCATGAGTGCTCAGCTCGCCGCCAACCCTCCCGGCGATATAACCATTGCCGACGAGGTCCTCGATGTGAGCCATTTATTCACCTTTTAGTTCATCGCACTGACGAGTCATTTTCCAGGATCTAAATACTGCTCTCAACACCCTCGTCCCGAGCTCGGCCTGGACGCAATTGTTCATCTGTTTTTTAGCTTGGTTGGTCTCGGCTCAGTGGTCAGCGCGCTGGTGGCGGGTCTAAATATCTCGGGTCTCTGAAATATACCACGAGTCTCTTATAGTTATCCTTTTTTACTCGACTTCTGAAACGTAATTTGAACCCAAAAAAAATCGATCACACACGACCAGCTGCAGCAGGTAACAGTTTGCAACTAAAAGCCTTCTTTCCAAACCCGCCATAAGGAAGAAGTATATGTAGCCAAGAAATTTAGTGGCAATAACTCGCACCACTGACCTAGCACTATTTTTACAAGTTATTAAATACACCTGATACACGGCGAATAGGTAACTACCTACTGCCGCACCTTCCGTGGTACCGCGTCGCCATCCACGCTCACAAACTCTGAGTGAACATTTGCAGAACTGGGCGGCGAAGCGTCTGCGACGCGAATGTAGGCTGTTGGCGTGACTCGACCGTTACGGTCCGGCTTGCGTTGTGAAAAAAGAGGGGACGGTTCGCAGGCGGAGACGCCCATGGGAAAGGTGGTAGGAAGTTGAAAAACGACACGGCCGGGGACTTTCCGTTCACTCCACTATCAGCGGGTTTCGTCGGCGTCGCCATAAAATGAAGAGAGCGCCAAGTAGCACCCGCTGATTACGCCGACGATTGTCCCTACTGGGACTGAGTGCGAGGTGGGGCGGGACGAGGAGCTGGGGCTGGGACCGGATGAGGCGCTGGAGTTGTTGAAAGGAGGGCCGGGAACGCTTGCAGAGTTCAAGACATCTGAAATGCCGCTAATCTACCCCCACGGCGCCATTCCCATAGGGCCTTGAACAAACGAGAGTGACAGGGCAGCATCGGGAATCGCGAGGAACTCCGAGATCGAAGTGAAGTTGTGGTTCAGCTAAGAGGCATCTGTCCTGAGAGCGCCCGGATTTCTGGGGGCGCCCGGATCCGCGGAATTCTGGGCCACGACGGTGAAGACATTGGAGGTAGCGTTCAAGTTTACATTAGTAAACTGCTGCGCGGTCTGCCAGGAACGAGAGCTCTCAGCTGGCGGGGATCCCATATAGTTTCCATTGATGTATAATGTAAAGGTATTGTCTGCAGTCATCAATATCGTCACTGACTGCGCGCTCTTCCCGCTAGGAGAAGGAAAGGTCTTCCTGAATCCAACTGTTCCGACACTCGCATTCCGTGTTGGCCAAATCCAAGTGCTGCTATTTAGGGTGATCGGGCGTGGGGAGTGAGACGTTCTATCCCCATGGGCCCGATCCGTACGGTGCTGCGACAGTCGCTGCCGCAAAGTTCGAGAACTCGAATGGTGTAGGGAAGTCTGTCGGAATATTATTAGTCGACAACCAAATCGAGTCTGATACGAACGACAACGTCGTGTTATCGGTATACGTGACCTGTATGGCTGCCAAAAGACCTGGTGGTGGAGCGGGAAAGCCGCCGCCGTTGGCCACGAGAACTGAGAACGTATTCTGGGTTCAGCGCGGCTCTTAGCACCAGCACTGAATTCCACCCGTTTTGAATGTCGTTAGAAGCACCAATGGGCTGGCCATTCACCCACAACATGAAATTGCCGACGGCGGTGATGGAAATCACAGCGCTAGACGCAGTTTCACTAGCTGGTGCCTGGAAAAGCTCCAAAAAGGCGACGTTTCCTGGGGACGTGCTCGCCGATCCGGAATTCGATGTCCAGATCCAAGATGCTGCGGTAAAAGTAGTTTTCAATATAGCCTGAGAAATGGAGAAGGTGCGAGAAGAGTCGGAAGTCGGCGAGGGAGGTTTGTTGAGGATCGGCAGCGACGTTGGAAGTTGAGGTTTTCTGTTATCGAGCGAGGCACGAGCCGGTACCGCAGCTATTCGCGGAACATAAAGGCGCGGAGCAGAACGCCGGCGAGAGGGCAATGGCGCGGACCATCGAAAAACGTCGGGAAGATTTAGTCCAATATACGGATCCATCATGGACCACGGCATATGAGCGTAATTCGAACTGTCGTATGTTCATCCCCATTTCTTGGTCTGTGTCGCTAGCTAAGACCGTTATATTTACAGCCGTCGGAAGCTGTTTGGGTGATACAGCCCGCAAGGTTTGATTTTTGAGAGAAAAGACGCGTATTTCCGGCAGGACGCGTCCGCAGTGAATCCACGATGCTTTGATGCTCGCCGCACTCCTCTCGCAGCTGCGTGATTCAAAGAAGCAGAGATTTGTGGATTGGCTTGAGGATTTACTTGAAGATGATTCGAAGGACAGGTATGGGTATGCAGTTCGAGGGCGAAAAGGAGCCAGGAAGAAACGACTGAGCACGAAGGAGGACATGGTAAAGGAATGGCAGCGCATATTTAGATCACGGGTTGCAACCAAACAAATCCGTTTTGGCCGCGACGTGTCTCTATTGCTTTACTGCTTTGAATTTCAACCACGATGCACACCCTCTTTTCGCGGATAAACAACATTTCTGCGCTGCTCTCGTCATGTGTCATGGGCCTCCTCGGCGCCATCGCTCTCTCCTCTATGATGCTGCAGTTATTCGAGGCCCCGTTGCAGGGCGGCTCAGTGGTGGTCAAGGGGGTCAAGGTGTGAGCAGTAATTCCGTTTTATTTCTTCGCGGAGTGTATAGCCCTCGGGATTTGGGTGCCACGGTGTAATTCGTTGATGCGGCCCAATTTCTCTTCGCTCCGGTTCGTTTTCAAGACACGGTTCGCTAATTAATCGACGTGTTCAGCGGGAATGGTAAAGGTCGGAACTACAAGTATGAGCACGCGCGGGTCGACTTTGAAATCGATGCTGGTTAGTGCAGTCGCGTCTGTCTGCCCTCGCATATCGGATGTTCAACGCATTACCCACAGACCTCTCCCCCCTCTTCAACTGGAACACAAAACAACTATTCCTCTACCTCGACGTTGAGTACACCAACGCCAAGGGCGTCAAAAACGCCGTCGTAATCTGGGACCGCATCGTCCGCCGCAAAGAAGACGCTACCCTCCACGTATCGTCGAAGCAGTTCGACGGCAAGCAGAAGTACGCATTCAAGGATCTGCATACGTTCCGGGACGCCTCCGCGACGTACACCCTGCGCTACAACCTCATGCCGCACGTCGGTGCGCTCGTCTACGGCGTCGCCGCTTCCGCGAACGCGAGTGTGCCGTTCCCGGATTTGGGCGACAGTGTGCGTTTGTAGTGAGTGGTGCGTGGTGGCGTGTATAGGTCATGATATAGGTGTGTAATGGAGCGTAAATGAGTGGTTTTATGATTAACCACACATAGTTAGGTCGGGTGTATAAATTTCGAGTAATATTTGGGATGGCATAGAAATTCTGGTTCGGGACCAAAGAGAAAAATGAAAAAAGGAAATCATCTTCGCCTTCCTTTCTGCCTTCGACTGGCATGATTCCTTCCGCCGGTGCAAATTGAGCTTGAGGGGACCGACAGATGTTGTCTGTGTCCGGTCGCCTCCTCTGAAAGCTCTCTACTCGTGTTTTTTAATTTCCCTTCATCGGCATCTCCATAATGCAGTGGTTCAGACCTTCCCCTGCCTTAATCTTTCGTACCGCCGGCTCTATGTATGCTAAACACGACCACTGTGCTCTGTGGTCGTCGGGCATCCCTCACATCGGATCTGTCCGCCTGAATTTATGTCTCTAAATCAATTTCTAAATCAAATCAAAGAAAGCGGTTCCTGCGCAAGGACGCGGTTTGACCGACCAAAAAGTAGATGTGCCCTTGGGGAGATTTTATTAAAGTTCGGGCTTTTGCCAGGGATTGCAAGACTACGTATATTTCTCCCGTTTTTTGCATTTTTGGTGACGAGAACGATCATGACACACAACAGCCGACAACAGCACTACGCTTTCTTCCCAATATGGTAATCTGCGCATTTGGAATTGCCGTTGCTTTTACATCGCGTTGAATTAGGGGCCGTGCCTCAAACTGCCGGCTCGCGTGTTCGGAGGAGCTCTGGAATATTTTGGCCACATTTCGAGAAACAGGCTCTCCACAAATTGAGGTATAGGCCAAGATCGCACAAAAACGGTCGAGATTGAGCCGTGGGAAAGCGATGGCGACGGCGAGGGTGGTGGCAAATGTTTGGGGATAGAAAACATGGTCCTAGCGTGTGGTATAATGGGATTCAAAAAGGCGAGTGCGAATGAAGTCTTATTAATTGAGCGAGCCCCACTGTCTGTATCTATACTACCAAGTAGCTTAGGGGCCGGGATCCTCAGGAACCGATTAAATAGTCGTTCGTAACAAGGCTTCTCGCTTCTTATCTAATACTGCAAGGTCATTCGGATGAGACTGTTCGCTGTGAGCAGAACAGAAGAAATTATCAAGCGTTGTGCGTTGGCAGTTCGGTAAGTTACCAGACCGAATCTTGATTATTCTTATCTGTGCAATTGAGGGGAAGCAGGAGCGGCTGGAGGGCTGATGACGACACAGGCAGCGGTGAAGAGGCCTAGGGAGCGGACGGCAAAAGCAGGAGAAGAAGTGAACCTCATTTTTTAACATGGGGTGGAACTCGGAGGATGAGTGAATCAGTGAGTTAGTAGCTCCGGTGCAAGTGGATGCGGAAGAAATTGGCTTTGGGCCAGGGCTCTTATTATTCCGATGGCGCGTTGTGGAGCGCAGAGGAGGGGCGCCCACCCTAGAAACATCCACGAAAGAAAGGAGCAGCTAGGAAAAGGATGCTAGTGATTTCAGGGGAAAAATAGATGCGGCGCGGGTTTGGGATCGCATACACACTGAGCGGAATCGAATTGAGCGTTAATTGTGTAGGGTAGGGGAGACAGAACAGAATTGAAGATCTATAGTCATCCCTTCCACCATTCCCTGAAATTCATTCCATGACAACTTCATCAGCGAAATCTTCAAGTCAAGAGTTTTGGAGTCAAGACATTTCCACACGCATTGGAACGCGGTTGGATGAAAAACGGCGCGAAAGCATTAGGATAATCCGAAGCAATCAGTAACCACTAGGAGTGAGCTCATCTGCGATAGAGATGTCCTCGACCGGAGATGATGATTCGGGGCAAGAAACAAGACCGTGTGATTGGAATGATGGCAGATGCGCTTTGACCTTAGACTCGTCCTTCTCAACTTTGACAGAAGAGACTGCCTCACCGTGTGACAGCCATTGACTTCAGTTTCGCTTACTATTTCCGACCCAGCTACTGGGATAGGATCTGGAGCTCACGCGGGTTACCCCGTCTTTGAATATAGTCGTGTCACTGTGCCTCGGGGCGACTACCCCAAATCCCAACTTTGACTTCGTGACTGCCGCGGAGCCTCCCTCGTCGTATCGAGGGCGATTCGCGACACTCTACATCCTCTGGAGCGCACATCCATGGCTGACGACATTTCACGCAGTTGTCCGGTCTTGGAGATTCCTCCAGAGATTACAGTCCAAATATTTGCACACTGTCTCCCCCATTCGATTTCCGCGCCCAGAATCGACAGCGCGCCTCTCCTGTTTGGTCGCATCTGCCGCGACTGGCGCACCATCGCGCTGAATTCGCCAGAGCTTTGGACGTCGCTCAAGATCGACCGTGGCATCCCCGTCGCCCTTAGCGAGACATGGTTGGCGCGCGCGCAAGGCATGCCGCTATCTCTAGAGCTTGAGGCTTCGTCGTTCAACGACGAAGAATGGGACTACTCGGAAGTGCTTGTCGTATTTAAGCAACACTCGCGGACATGGCGCGATGTAACGCTTGACATCCCCGCCGAGCAGATGCACCTGTTGGGCACCGACCTTCCTCTCCCCTTGCTCGAGAGGCTCGACATCTGGTCTTTATCCGACACAGAACCCACTTACAGCGCTTTCCGAAACGCGCCTGCCTTGAGGTGGCTCACTCTCGGACTATACGCACATCCGACGGTACTACAGCTCCCTTGGACCCAAATAACGACCTTGCAGTGCCGCTCCGGGGCTCTGACACCCACAGAGCTTCTGATTATCCTATCATACATGCCAAATATTACCAACTGTGCATTCACTACCTACAACGAAAGCGAATCGGATCCCCTCCCCGACGTAACACGGCTTGGGTCCCTCACATCCCTGAGCCTTGAAACTGATCTTTCAGAAGGGATGTCCCAGATTTTTGATCATATTTCGGTCCCTGCGCTGCGGATCTTGGACCTCTCGAGCATCCTCTTCAGCGGTCGCGTCCTTGTCTCGCGTTTGCGCTCCTTCCTATCCCGCTCGGACTGCCGGCTCCGCGAGCTGTTCATCCGGATCGACGGGGACAAACCCTGCGAGAAGGACTTCATCGAGCTTCTCGAAATACAACCCACCCTGGAGAAATTCGAGCTCATCGAGGGGTCGCTCGACCTCGTCATCGCAATCTGCCGACGCTTTACTGACGGTGACCGCGTTCCACTCCTCCCTCGCCTCATCAGCTTCTCGGCGTCCCCCAACATCTATCCCGCCTCCGAGATCACAACCACTTTCCCGGTCATGCTGGATGCCCTCGCCGATGCGTTGTCCGTGCGATGGAGCGTGCCCTCGGACTCGTTTGCCCAAATTCGCGAGTGCAGCGTCTCCTGGAGTGGTCAGATCACCGAGGACTTGGACAATGTCGTCGCCGCATTCCGTCCCCGACAGGAGGAGTTGGTTGCGCTCGGCATAACTCTATCAGTTGGTTGACGAATCTTCTTTGGTCGGTGACAAGAATTTAGAGGGTGACATTACTATCTCTTGGCAACCATTTTGTTCAGCACATCGAGATACACTGGAAGTCAGATGTTTGAAAGTACTACTACATATGCTGGCACAGCGTAACGGACCACGATCGCACGGCTTCGCTAGGACTGAGGCGTACGTTTACGAAAAAGGAGTCAGATGGAGCCTTGGGTCGGCGTCGGCCATGCAATGATACATATTCCCAGCCGCTCGCTTCGAGTTCATCGTTCGTCGATTTCGTTGGTATCACAACTTTTCAGAATGTCCGTGGTGGGATGGGGTGGGTGGGCGCGTTTTTGAAATACTGTGACTCTTGACTCGACAAAACACAAGATTTTTTGCTGGTTTTTATTTCGTTTGGAAGTCCACATGGGTCGAATTCAAAGATATCGCTGGCAACTGGACATCAACGCAATTGATATCATTTACTTGGCCATGACACCGCGTTGATTCAAGGGCCACCGTCGGCTCTCGCCCATATTATTATTACGAGCCTGTTCCACACGACGCCTTGGTTTGGCCGGGGTTCTCTTGAAGATGACTGTGGGCCGATGCGACTTGCTTTTCTCTAGATTACCAGGCAGCTCATGCGAAACTCTGTCGGCAAGGCTTTGAGGCGCCATCCCCTGGTACGACTATTGATCTACTCGCGAAATTTTTCTATAGCCGTTGGTGGGCTATTCACCCCATGGTGCGGCACCAGCTACCCATGTATTGCTGCCCGTCGGTTCGTCTACACGCCACAGCTCAATTCACTCGAGGTTTTCTTAAAGACTCGGATAGACCGAAGGAGGGCGGCCGTTCGTTCTCCTTTTTCATATATGTGTACTGCACTGCGTTAGGCACGCAGGCCCCGCCGCCATCCGTCGGGTCTCAACTTTAGGCCGCTCAGTGATTCATCCGTGATTTTGGATGGCTTTCTTGACGGTGGGCCGAAGGAGCTCACTCTATTCGTCCTCAAAACAAATATTTGTGTATCCGAAATTGGCGCCCAACGCTCCTTTAGGGCTTTTCACCGCAGCCGTAGGGGTACGGTTACGGACGTTACGGTACGGATTTTTCACGTACCGTAAGCCCTCTAGATAGTCCGTATTTTTCCCGTACCGTATACGGTGTTACGGCCGTAATACGACGTAGGGTCAAGCAAGATTTCCCACGTCAATTATTACCATAATTGGTAATTCACATCATGAATCGGCTGCTATCGGCATGGGACACTAACTTTCTGGGTGCCGTGGGCAGCCCTGACCCTCGAGATGGCTTGGCTGATGGCAAGGCAAGACTTCCTGCAGTCAGCCGAGGTGATTTCTGTCATGTCACAGCCGGGAACTGGAAAAAATTGACAGCTGTCGCCTCGAGCCGTGCCGTACCGTATTACGGACGGAATTTCACGAAATTGTCGTACCGTAGCCGTATCCGTACCGTAGGAGGGTCCCACTCTCCGTACCGTATACGGTACGTACGGCGAAAAGCCCTACGCTCCTTTTACGTCTTCTATCATACAATCAATCAAACTGAGACTCTCGCGACTTTCTGGTCCGTTGGCCCCGACGGGGACCTGCAGTATATAAGGGAAGGTCCTACAACTGCCACATCGCCTCTACTGATAACAGATTTCCTCTCGGTGGGGTCTGCCCAATCGCAGTTAGATTCGATCAATCACGAGCAGGAAATGACTTGCCAATGGTACCCAACGTCAACGGCGAGTCCCTAATTCGGAACCCCCTTCCAAAACTCCCCCATCACCATTGTGCTATCCAGGAACGTGCTAAAGTCGAGGTCAGGAGGGAGCGCCAGCGGTGTGGTGTCCGGAAAGTAGTGGTCCGCGTAGTTGCTACCGCCGGAGTCCGAGCCCGAAGGAGGCGTCGTGTGCCCTGGCGCCGCAGGCTGCTGCTTCTCGTCCCGACTCTCCCACTTTGCGATCATACGGTGTATGAGCAGTGCGCACTGATGCGCGCAATGTCCTGTTCCATGGGACGCGCGGATGAGGTGCGTGGCGGTTCTCGCAAGAAGTAGGTCGCTGGCGCCGCACAACTGCGAGCCCGTCCGGTGCATGAGAAAATTGACACCGACGAGGTAGCCCGCCGTGAGCGTGACCATGTGGAAGAAGACATCGGGCGCAGTGCTCAGGAGCCCGACGTCGGCCTGGCAGGTGTACACAAGGATCCCCTCGGCGGTCTGCACCATGTCGCGCCCCCACTCGGCTACGACGGGCACGCCGTGCGGGAGAAAGCGCTTGTGCCATACCTCGCCAGCAGGGTAGTGGCCCACCGCTATCCTTGCCTGCCAGAAGGCATGGTATAATACGAGCAAACGGCAAATGCCATCGTATAGATGGAGGATGTGGAAGTAGAACTGTTCGTGGTCCAGCATCACTACCACGGTGTCAATCCACAACAGCTAATCATTGCAAGGTACGAACCAGGAAGGGGCATCAGGAATCTTCGACCGCGTTTAAGTTTCTCGAGAATACTAAAGTGAGAGAGTCAAGAGGCCGTTTTTCTTTCGCGGATCGCATACACACCGTGTGATATCATCATACCAGCTATCGACTGCATTCCAGTCGTCCCCTGGGGGTGGCTTTATACACAAAGCAACCCCGCTTTCTGCAATTATAGCTTGCATAGAAACAAGGCCGAGTCGCAGATCACGATAATCGGTCAAGCCCACGAACGACTTCGGAAACTCGACTAATTTCTTGTCCTCTGCTGACCGGCGCGACAGCGGTGTTCGGCCCGTTCCTATGCACAACCTTGTGAGCCGCAAAAAATCAGTACATAACGAAGCGGGAATAGTCATCAAACGTACATCGATTCCGCATTTGTGATGGCGATCCACTGGGAAGTTGAAGACTCGATGAGTCCTTGAAGGACGAACGTAAAAAAAATTAGTTACTAAACGGGCATGCTCCAACATTTGGTTCAGGCCAGCGTCCTCCTCAGGCATGTAGCACCCTTCATTCCTTCGAGCAGCTTTCAGTGCTTCTGCCATGGCCGAAGCTTGATTCAGGCGGAGGTTCATCGCCATGCTGATCGCCGACGCGAGAAGCACCCGTCCATCGCGTTCTGCAGGTCCTAGAGGTTCCCATAGAGCTACTATCAGGAGAGCCTGGATGGCCTCTATAGACTCCTTGGCCCGAGGGTCGAATACTATTTTGGCAACCAAGTCATCCGTTAAACTATAGAGACGCGCACTGAGGTTTGAATTCGTGACGCTGCGGTTCACGTCTAAATAGCGTGAGGCTATTGAACAGCAGATCGTGTCGAGGACACCGCTGTTCTTTTGTCGGATGAGCTTGAAATTAAGCCAAGGACCGTATTTATGGTTGAATCTAAAACATTGTCAATCGACTGAAGGGAAACCAGAGATATTAACATACATTTCTAACATGTATTGAATTTCCTCTGCAGAAACAATACTTTCCAAGTGGGTTTCACGTTGGGATGGTAGAGCTGGAGGTTCGGGATCCACCAAGGTAGGTCTAGCCAAGTTCTGGATAGCAAGCATTGGTGCCGACCAGTCAAGAGATCCGCGGTGGTCTGTGTCGATCCATTCCCAGATACACGTCTGGGTTGAAGGTACACCGTCACAGAAAGTGTCGCGGGCGACGCGTGGTGGTAAGCCGGAAGTAGGGAGGCTCATATTCGACTTCGCGGTGGGTGGAGAAAGCGTTGGTTGAGAAAGCATTGATTTAGGGACGTCTGCGGCCAATGTTTCCTCGTAAGAACAGTGAAGGCCAATAACCCGACAGCGATGGCATTGCACTGGGCTTGTGCTCGTGTCTTTCGGACTCGTTTAGTCTCATTTAGTCTTTGCATGCAATGCGACCTACCAAGCAGTTCACATCGCGTCTTGTTTTTACGACAAGACATGCATGCCTAGTAGGTGCGAGTTAATCCTGAATAGTACACCGTCTGTCAAGAGACTACGAACCTGTATGCTCTTGGATTTCCTCGTCGATGTCGAGGCGATGATTCGACGCTTCATGGGGCTGGTTGTGGTGACCTGGTCGCCCAAGCAGAGAATATGTACTTGACGCGTAGATCCATTGGATGGATCGATTTACAGTTGATCGCGGATCTTTCGGTGACGTTGGATTTTCCAATTATTTATATATGTTTTGTTTCACTCAGAGCGGATTCACCATTCAGTCCCGCCTTCCATGAACAATGTTCAACCTGTGTTCAGTGCTTTCAAGTCTTGCGGAAAGCCTTAAGCTCGTTCCGCCCGTACGCAGTGTTGCACTGGTCTCCTGAATCCTCCGTTGCCTCGTAGTTGCCGCAGCTAATGGACAACGCGGGAATGCCAACAAAGGAGGTTCCATCGGGCTCTCAAAATATTACCGGGTGGTGCAGTGCGGGCTGATGTTTCCTTAGTTTCACCTCTGTATTATAATTCTACCGTGGTATTACCGTGATGTCATCAAGCCTGACTGGACCATGCCGTCGCTTGCTGCCTCAGGGCCAGTACTATTCCGAAACTTGAGCATGGCTGAGCAATGGCTGAGGGTCAGAAGCCGTTTTAACTTTTCGCGCACCAAAAAGGAAATTCATCATTAAACTATTACTGGTCCATGTAGTGGTGCGGCTGTTTGATTCTGGACAGACGCGCATATAATTATAAAATAAGTAACCGAGTTATCAGCAAGTTACGTGGTCGGCACAAAAAGGAAATTTGACACTAGGTCTGACTACAAGACTGATGGTCCACTGATGGTCCACTACTGCAGCCTGTCTGCCTGGATGTACTATAATCGCACTTGAGCTTGAAAATGGACTAGAGTTTGAAAATACGTTCGCTTCACCTCAGTTCTTGTCCGATTCCCTTTGTAAGTAACGGAAATTAAACCGACGGGTCTCACCTTTCAGAATATCAAAAAAGATTTGGGGGAATCCGTTCACCACAGAGCGAGAAACAGGCCCGAGAAGACAAAGCTCTGATGGGACCAACGAAAGTTTGCAGGATATAGTTCACAGCCAATAAAATTTCATGAGACTTCTGAGGGACAATTATACAACTTAAATACACATACCACACAAATTTCCGGGGCGAAATTCGAGGCGGAAAGACCGCTACAGGTGAGTATAACCATCCTGTGACAAAATGTCACGTCGGATTGTCTGCGAGAACCTGTCACGCTTATTTTCACTTTTGTCTGCTGAACTCGTCCCGCCTCGAATTTCACCCCGGAAATTTGTGTGGTATGTCTGTTTAGGTTGTATAATTGGCCCTCGGAAATCTCATTAAATTTTATTGGCTGTAAACTATATCCTGCAAACTTTCGTTGGTCCCATCAGAGCTTTGTCTTCTCGGGCCTGTTTCTCGCTCTGTGGTGAATGGATTCTCCCAAATCTTTTTTAATGTTCCGAAAGGTGAGACCCGTCGGTTTAATTTCCGCTACTTACGAAGGGAATCGGACAAGAACTGAAGTGAAGCGAACATATTTTCAAACTCTAGTCCATTTTCAAGCTCAAGTGCGATTATAGTAATTGAATCGGTCAAGAGGTAGGCGATCATTAGGGGAAATCAGAGTACTTGATTCTGCGTCGATTCAGAGTCCAATTCCAGATTCAATTCTGGCGCGCGAGAATCGACACAGAATCGACTGTACAAGAATCGACTTTTTGGGTCGATTCTGTGGAGAACTCGATTCTGGGGCGATTCTTATGACGGCACGGTTTGATGGTCCAGAATCGACCCCAGAATCGAGTTCAGAATCGGGTCGGTCACGGTTGCCGTTCGATTCTCATTCGATTCAGCGAGCAGAATCGGATCAGAATCGTTGCCCGAATCGACCGTAAATCAAATGAGAATCGGCAACTCTGACTTTTCCCCCCGCTTTTCCGTTCTCCCGCCATCATCTCCAAAATCCAAGTTCGCCGTGAGCACGCCCAGACTGCCTGTCAAGCCAACAGAGCTACAGCTTCTGCGAGCTACATACACGAGCCCTTGAGATGCAGAGAATGACTGAAAGGCGGCGAAAATTTATCATATACGAAAAAACGACATCCGATAGGATCACAACGCATCCAGCCCAGAATTAGTCCTTGAGCCTCATTTGACCGCACACGGCGTCCCACCGACGTGCCTCTCCACAGGCTCTTAGCTCTTTCATCAGTCTTCTCTGTGCTCACTGTCGCTAGCTCGTCTCGCTGCCACATTGCCTTTTCGCCAATTCTCGCTTAAGTCCGCTGAGTCAGCGTATTCGGGTAACGCTTTCGCCGCCGTCAGATCAGCATCTACCAGGCGATTTGCCGCAGACACTGACAAATTAAATTCCTCGGTCTATCTTGTCATTCCACGGGCTTCATCACTCTGGAAAGAAATGGTGTGCTTTACAGTAACATGGCTCATCTCATCCTGAAATGTGCTATGCTCAATCATGCCCGTACGAACTTTTGAAGACCTATGCTTCTCACAAACTTCTGAACAATTCACTTCAAATGCGCGGGCACAGCGGCTTGCTATCATGGACACTAATTGAGATCACGGACATTGGCACTCGCGAAACATCACAAATAGTCATATGGAATGCTTGCCCCTAATGCAGATTCCTTCTTCCTTCCATCTATTGCGGCGCCATCTCATCAATCTCTTTCCTGAATCCATGAAAGTTGATCTGCACCCGGAAAACGGTGATAATTCCTCTTCGACTTTGATACCCGGCCATCCCCAACGAAGTCTTGGCCTTGATTGAAAACTTTACACTCACCTCTTGTGGCAGTTCCAATGAACTCAACAAGTGAAAGTATTGGTCAAAGACTAATTGGGACTGTGACAATCCTCTCATTCCGCTACAAGTTCCCAGTGCTCAATGTCATGGTAACGAACCAAAATACATTAAAAAAGTGTATCTGGTGGACATACTGTCAAAGGAATGGGTGCGGGGTCAATTGACTCGAATGACAAGCTCTCCTTACATCACGGATGACTTGAGTCTCTGGGGGCTACGCACTGCACATCAGCCCGTACTGAGGTTGGATAAACCTTGTAGGTTCAGGAAACTGGACTTTGAACTATGACACATTACTGTGCTCTTTCCGGTTCAATGACGAGTCCGTCACACCTACAATTCATCATGGTTTAATCCCTGCTTCACGGATATGTGTGTGCTAACCTGGAGGGATTTGGGCTGTTCCTGTGTCCCGGGTTTGTTTTGAGGTTCTCGTTTTTCACTATTTGCTTCTCTATTTTTCCTTTAGTTCTACCGCGGCGAGTCGGGAGATTGCGACCGTGAGCTCGGCTACGGGGGAGTGGAGAAGTCCAGGAACCGTAGTGTACAAAGTGCCTGTACACTCAGATACTTCCTGGGCCCCGGCGTTCCTAAGGGGGACCGTGCCGTGTAATCCTACCTACCTACCTACCTACCCTATTGTCGATCAGACACAGACCTCTTTGACAACCCCTCCAAATCGGGTAAGCGGCAATCGCCGACGACTTTTCATGGTCCCGTTCCTGGACTTGCTACTGTGACTTCAAACCTGGCCCGATAGGGCTGAGAATTTGCAAGATCCCCCATTTGTATAGATAACGCATCTTTCTATGTACTTGAAACATTTTATTTCTCCCAGCAACGAACACACTACAAGTTTCGTTTATTTTGTGATTTCTGTCGGCAGCCTTCGGCACGGAGAAGCGATGACATCCCAAAATTTTGTTTCGGTCTGGTGCTCCCAGAACCATCGCTTCCGCTCTGCCTGGATGTAATTGAATCGGTACTGATTGTCGCAGATGAATTTAGTACTAGTCCTCGCTGTGTACATTCCCAAAGCAATTGGCACTGAATAGATTACATTGTCTACAGAAGAACTTTCCTATCATTCTTCGTCATTCCCATCCTCGTCGCTATCATACTGATTGAAGCCGAGCTCCTTGACACTTGATACTGCGACCAAAAGCGGGTGATTCGTTTCAAATACCGCGAGCATCTTCGCCATATCCTCCAGCGCAAAATCCTCGATCTCTTCTAAAAGCGCCATATCCTCCCTGTCCTCCTCGAGCTCAGTGGCAGGCCGCGCTTTGCGCGCTCGACGCTTGTCCGCAAGGGCCTGTAGTTGCCGTTTTGTAGCTTCCATTATGCCGTTTTGAAATTCCGGCGACAACGCGCTTGGGCCGCCGATGATGCGCAAGGAGTCGTTGAAGCATTTGTAGAGGGAGCTAAGGAATGACGCGTCATGCTCGGTGCTAACCCCATTAATTATTTGGAGGAAGGTGGCAGTAACCATCTGGTTCGTCAGGGTCCCGCTATTCTTGCCGCTGGCGAGAAGCATCGGTATGAGCCTGTAGAACATTAGCGAAGGCCGTGGCACGACGTCGAACACAAATCACATGGCACATGCCTCTCGGACCCCGTCGTGGAAGTAGAATCGCAGGGAAGGAAGGGTCACTTCAAAGGTCTGCGAAAGATATGGCGCAAATCGAGGTCCGAGAGTGGAGCAGTAGATAACCAGTGTCTCGAATGCTTGACATTTTTCCTCGATCGCTGATGTTCTGATTCCAAGCGTTTGGCCGTCCATATTAACAGTTTCCCAGCCATCTCTCTCTTCTACTTTATCCTCCTCTTCATCTACGCGCACACGAGTCAACTCAAGGTATCGCGAATGTACAACGAACGCACCGTATACAGAGATATCGGCTTTGGCGCTGGCCGTTGTCAAAAGGGTTGGCATTACGACGGGGAGATATGGCTCAAATTCAGGTCCCATCGCTTGACATACCTTCGCCCAAGTGGCGATGAGATAGTGGCCAAGCTGGGTGTCATGGGGATCAACGGGGCTTTCTACAACGGGGAATCAGAAAGAACGAGAAAGAGAGCTCGAAACGCACTTTGTATTCGCATGAGCAAATCAACAAGTTTGTGGGCGTCAGGTAAGAACATTTCAGGTCCGACAGCAATCGCTAGAAGCAAACATCTTCAAGGTCTCGCCGAGGAGAAGGAGGGGCCGGTATACCTATCAGGCCGGCGCATTCCATAGCCTTCGCCCGCAACTTCCGGTAATCCGGCCCATCCGCATTGAGCAGCACATTCATGAGAAGAGGCATGATGGAAGGGTAGTACTAGTGGCGCATTAGACCGCCTACATTTCGAAAAGAAAACCGAAAATGAAGAACCGACCTTGCCGAAAGTAGTCTCACTAGCATCGGCGACCATGGCCAGCGTCGTGATGGCCTGCTCTTGGACATATCGCTGAACGTTAGCCGGATCTCCCGTTGGATCCAAAAGTTTGAGCAGGCGTTCGACGATAGGCTCGAGATATGGTAAAAGCACATTTCTTTCGACACCCTCGCAAAAATTGATCAAAGCCGCAGCCGCATGGGAGTGGACTCTGTGAGTGATAAAAATCAGAACCAGGCACAGTATCGCCGCCGTACTAAACATACCGCGGTTCTCGGTCCTCCAACGTCGGTATGAGCACAGCAAACAACTGCTGGTGGTACCTCTCTTGAATTATTTCCTGTGCATTAGAGTCAATAAGAATGAATGCGACTCTGAGAACCAAGTCAAAATACTTCAAGATCGGTACACAATTGGCCACTGGTACAAGAGTCAAGAACTCGGACAAAGGATAAAAGGAATGGAACGGCCACTTACACACACTGACAAGCGGCATATCGTACTCGCGGATGTAGATCGCGGAACATAGGCGTGACGAGCCTGGATGGAGCAAATGAGTCCACCGCCTCCGGAACTCTATCTAGAAACTGACTCCACGACTTTACCCAGTTCATTTTCCATCACCTATACACCAAGCATGAAGGCCAAGACAAACATAGAAATAGGGCTCAACCTTGGCTGTCCCCTCAGCGATTGCAGCGACCGCCATTAGGCCCGCATGTCGTACTCTCCAGTCATAACTCAGCATCATGGAAGGTATGTACTGCAAAGAAGGTAAGCACAAATCCATTTCGACGGCTGAGAATCAACGGAACCTGGAACGCAGGCGGCAACACAGCTCGTCCCCCAACGGCGCACGCCAACCTGTCTAAACTCTGCTCGTACATGGCAGGCGTCGACTCCGCCTCCGCAGCCGAGTTGGCCGAAGGCTATATAACGCATCAGGATTGAAAGCGGCGCTTAGCGAAAGGACTCACGTCTTCCTCGAGCCACCCCTCGAGCCCATCACCCTCTTCAAACTCGCCCATCCCCTCTAAACATGCTCTCACCATGATCCCCACCCAACCATCGATTCTCTTGACCATTCCTGCCCGCGCTTCGCTGAGACTGACCATAAACTCAAGCGCCGCGAGCCGCAGTGTCTGCCGCTCATCCGCATCCAAGTCTCGCTCGGCCGGGGGTGGTGCAACGGCATCGAACGACGCCGATGTTGGCGTCGTACGGGGTGCCCCACCTACGCCGGCAGACGCAGGCGGAGTTGAAACATGCGGAGACTCTGGTGGTGGAAATACAAAAGCACCCTGACGGTCAGATGTATTTCCTTCCCCGTCGGTAGGAAACGGCCGCGAAACGGTGGGAGTGGGTCCGGGGTCTGCGCTAGGGAGAATGAGGGAAGGGAAAAATGAGAGTAGTGCTTGTAGATGGGGTTGAAAGAGAGACGGGTGAGTAGAGCAAAGCGGAGTCAGAGTCGTCAGGAACGCGGTGAGATTTACATATGGGGAGGGACCTGTTTCGGACGATGAGTTGCGCACAGGAGCGCTGCGGGAGGGATGAGCAGTGGCCAGCGAACCGGCAGTGGGGAGCATCTGGGCAAGCGAGTGGAGAGTCTCGAGTATAGGGTGCATCAACGAGAGCGATTGCGAAAGCTGCCCTGGTTCTGCAGCATTCAGGTAGGCTACCGACGCAAGGAGGGCGGCCTGCTTGACCTATGGACCTCCATTAGCGAATTTAGCCAGCTGCCAACTGTGGGTACGCACATCAACACTTTCTACATCTTGTAAACCCCGCTGAAAGACCCCAAGGACGGCATCCGTCTGCAAATCCATGACTAAATTTGGGCAACCGGCGAACACTCTGTATGCGCTCTCCCGCAGATTTTCTGCGGCAACAGTCTGGGTGGATAGCGTTCCGTCGGCACCGGGCTGCCCTGCCTGGGTCATATTGAACGCAAGGGCTTGAAGTGCATGCCATGGTCGCCCTCGGCGCATCCCTTCTCCTGCGAGATCACATACAGTATCGACCGTCTTGCGTCGTACAAGATTAGACGCCTCGTGTTGCAGAGAATGCAAAAGCAGCCTCTCGAGAGTGGTGAGCGTCTGAGAAGAGAGGTGGTCATACAGGGTAAGCCGTGGATGATTCTGAGATTGGTACGCCTGTTGTTGCTGCTGCTGTGCGCCTGTGGGAGATTGAGACGACCCGGAATGAGGCTGAGTGGGGGATGTGGGCGCCGGACGAAATAGGAGCCGTCGGAGGAGAACCAGAGAGAACGACCGCATCTGAAAGCATGTTAGCTTGGCGCACAAGAAATTTCGAATTAAAGTAAGCAAGAAGGAACGAAAAAGTGGTTTGAATCATTATCTGGATCACGCATGATCTGCAGATTTTCCTCCATTTCCGAAGAATGGATTTCTTAAACCACAAGACCCTGCCTAAACTTGGTATGCGCAAAGAAGTTGCCCTCGGGATATACGTCGAGGAGAAAGCCAACGACGATTTAGCAGTCTCATCGACACGCCACTCAAAGGTACGATCGAAACCGATTTCAAGACCCTAGCGCGCGTTTTGGTCGAGCATCTTCAGGGCAGACAGCAGACAGACCGGCAAGATTTGATGGAAGTGCGCAATGCAGCAGCTCCAAAGGTATGCATTTCGAGACACACGCACCACCTCAGTGTCTGCTGAAATGGCAAATTGTGCTAGAGCCAAGAGGTAATGCTCTGGCGTACGCGCCAACCGCTCATTGACTGCAATTTCAGCACTGGTTGCAGAACTTCAGTAACCTTGTCGGAGAACTCAGGATCTACACGCACTTTGTACGGATTTCATTATCGCCCAGCAGCAGGTTTGAAAGAATCTGCGTGAGCTCTGTAGTAATTTCTTGAGGGACTACGGACTCCATAGCATGAGAGTAACGACGAGAGCACGAAAACGAAGGATGGAGAACGGGGTGGCAGGAAATTTCCTACTTCCTGATCGGGCCGAGAACAATCAAATGCGGCTGTGCCTTTCCTCAGTATCCTCTTCTCGCCCACTTGCTTCCATCGCGCCTGGTAATAAGCGCTTCCGGCTCGTTCACGTACTCATCCCACGATGTCCGCAAGACATGCATAAGCATTCATTTGCCACTTGAATCTCGTCAGACTGAGAATCGATGACGACTCATACAATGATACATTTCATCTTGCGGTTCAAACTGCTCAACAATTGTTCTTCAGCGGAACGAAAGTTCGGTGAATGCCTAATTTCTCTCTGCGTTTCGAGCTTTTACCTCTACTCCCACAGTCGCTAAACTTAAAGGTACGCGCCAGGCCCGAGCGTTCACGAGTCTTCCAGGCACAGGATAATCCGTAGCCCCACCGAGTACCCCACATCATGATGCGGATCGATATCGTTCTTCTCAAATACGCGGACGACTCCGAGGGCTCACTGTGGCTGACCCCTGAAACAAGTTGCTGTTCTTTGTGCCCATCGAGGTTATCGCTGTTTCCACGATGCATATATCTTAACGTCCATGCGAACTGACGTATGGTGAGTGCATTTGGGGCTTCGATTTTTGTCATGCGTGCGTAAAGGTGCCAGATTTGATTGTTTGCTATGCGGCAATATGCCTGACTTTGAATGCAGTCTCTGCGTTCTGGCGTCTATCAAAAACGCGCGCGCAACTTTTAGACAAAATCGATTCAACTTTTAGGTTGTGGTGCTTACATCCTGCGCTCTGAAACAAATTCACCTTGTCGCGAACTAATTAACACACCTCGCCGTATCACGTGGGCGTGTACGGACAAAATATCAACGCAGTGGCTTCAAGAGATAGCCAACGACCTTGAATCCTGGCTAGCTTTAGACAAGAAAGCCCTCTCAATGAGTCCCCATCAAATCGATATCTTGACATACCTCGACGTCGCCAATTCAATTACATTGCAAAGTCCGGAAGCGGATGATATAAAAGCCCGAGGCCCAGGCCCGTGCTCAAAGGTTGCGCAGCGGTGCTCCAGCGTGTCTTGTGATACCAATTATCCCTATCCTCGTCCGCGGATGATATTGCTGAAGAAAATAAGTGGAGGTGGCGGAGGCATATCACCACATCGGAACCAGACAAGCATCAGCAAGAGAATATCTTACATGAGAAACGGCAGCAGCAAACGGCAATAACGGGGATTACGATGCACATACGACAGCTTGAATGGGATTCCGATCTCGAAATCAAGGAGCTGAGCATGCTGAGCATGGATGAAAACCTAGAAAAGAGTCACACGGATTTGGGAACGCGTAATCACCCAAGTTTTGTGGAGACTACACATAAGGCAACATGTAATCCAGCACTCGAATCGTCGGTCCGGCTAAGGCTACGAACCGCCCCGACATTGGGTCGAGATCATACAAAAAGTCCTCAGCCTCCTTAGGCATCTTCCACAAATGCGCGGTCTTCGACTCGAACTCGATCTGCCGCCGCGTAGGGACTCGGGCGGAGTTGATCATGAGCGCCGCACCAGTTGGCCATGTCCGCACGAGGTGCGTTTTCGAGAAATGGAGGCGCCCGTAGTACTCCGCGTCCCACGTCTCGCCAGGGACGCGGGTGACTCCCATCAGCACGGGGAGCGCGCTCGGAAGGTCTGGGTCGCCGCCAGGAACTTCTTTAATCACGCAGCGCGCATACGCATCCCAGCCGTCGACGAGGCGCCCAAAGACGTCAAGGATGACAGGAACATCCGGGCAGGTGTGCCAGTCGGCCTGGATCGTGTGCAGCTCGGTGAATTCCGAGAAGACGTCGTGTATGTGGCTGAACATTGGAAGGAGAGTGATAGGCTCCACGACGACTTCCGCGGCCGGGGTGCCTCTTGGATGAAGCGGGGGATTTCGACTACGACGATTCCATTTTCGTGCCGGCCGATGACAGCAGTACGTGAAACCGTTATCTGTTAAAATACAGAAACGAACTTAATAAAACAAAGACACAGACATACGCTCATCAAAGGTTGATAGACGTGCACTGTTGCGGATGTGTCTTGGACAAAATCCCACATAGTGAGTAAGAAGTTGCAATAGTAAGTAAATCTGTCGGGAGTAAAGGCGAATGCTTCGATGTCGGGAGTATTGAAGACGCGGCGGTGCGCGAACTGTTGGAAGGTAGGATTGGCTGCTGCAGGGTAAATCTCATACACGGTGACGTCTACCACGCTATAAAGGAATCAGATGCACGGACTGGACGGGGCGATGAACCCACTCACTTGTTAATTGCTTGGTTAGAGATGGTCAAAATACGAAATCCCTGCTTATTTTTCGTAGGCTGGATGAGAAGCCGATGGGTTGCAAATGGCAGAATGATAGACGCCAAAGGATATGGATTGATAACGGCCGCGGGACCGTACCCAAGGTCCCAAACACTAATGCGAGCTAATTCGCAAGCCATGACAAGATAACGGCCACCCGGAATGAGGCGCAGCATCATGGTTTCCCCGACATTCCCTGTCGTCGACCTGGGCAGCCGAGGTTGAAAAAGACGCGTAGAAAATGCCGGTATGAGTTCGCCATTCATGTCTTTCGATATTTGAGCAATGAAACGTGCAGGCGAGGTCGCAGCGTGCTCTAGCTCTCGCAAGGTCATATTTTCCATCGGATAAGTTAACACAGAAACTTCGTGCGTTGCACAGATGCGGCGTAAAGCATCCAACCACACGGTGCGGTGTGATGTGGCGGACGCCATCAGTTTCGAGCACTTGAGAGGGAGCCTTGAGCAAAGGGAAGCCGAGAGCTTGAGCAGACAAACCTGCCGCAGAGCAATGATGTCAAGCGGGAACATGAAACTCTGGATGTGAATTAGAGTGTCCATCGGAAACTCGTTGAGTATGAGGGTCGCTCTTTTGAAAATGGCGGCCTCGTCATCCTGGATTTTGGGGGCATTCATGGTAGCAAACACAAAGATTGTCTCAGAATGTTCCATTTTGAAACGCCATCATTGATGCTATAATTTCGAATACCCATCAATCGTCTTTGTTCTTAGGCTCGTTTCCCTGTTTCTCCCGGGCGTGAAATCTGAAGATAGTCGTTCAGATCACGTACATTAGAGATCTGCTCTCAACTATGGACGGTACGAGCTTCACATTATTGTAGTGTGTGTCTAAAAGAACCTAGCTCTCAACATGGATATCGATGAAGACCCCTGTGTTTTTCGCAGTACGCTGCTGGAACTGCCTATTGACAATATCTTTCAAATCCTCAAGTTTGCTGATCCTGCCGATATTTTCATGTTCGGTCAAGTGAAATCGCCTGTTTTACTCGTCTCCTATCCATCGCTAACGTTTTAAAGACATGCACGAAGTTTCTACAAGTTACAGCAACACGTACCGTTTGGCTGAATGCCCTTCGTCGTGTATGCGAGATCAACAGTCTTTTCGTACCCAGCTTCCCGTACGACGAGATGTCGCTCTCAGATTTGCAGCGCGCTGCTACGTTCGGTGCCGCTCCACGGTTCGCCCGGCGCCTTTATAAACACGAAACCAATACTACACCCGCTTCACTTGCGCCTTGGTCGTGGCGCATATTCAATCCCCGTGTGGTCAAATCGTCCAACGTCGCTTCTGAGGAACCGGGAGTTTTAAAGCTACTGGAACTTGTCCCAGGCGGGCGTTTTCTGATCATCGCCACTGATACACTCGTCCATTTGTGGGACCTGGGGTACAGTACGAAGCTGATCAAACCTCACGCGCTGGCGTCCATTGCTCTTTTGGAACCGAACTGCGAGCCAGCTATTTCGTTCCTGCCGACAGAAGACGGCACCGGAATTGAGGTCCTGATCATGGCGTTCAAAGACGAGTGGGTCTGAAGAAATATATTCTGAAATAACACCCTGATCCCCCTGTAGCAAAGTCAATCTCGCCACATATCACATCTTCCCTTTGGACGCACATCCGGAGTTCGTACTTGTCTCCGAACCCCAGACTTTGGGCCTCCTTATACGAGGTTTTTTGGCAAAGCCTGGTCTCTGCGTATTTCACTGCGGAAAGGAGATTAAAATTTGGAACACGGTCCAAAACCTGTGGGCCGCTTGGAAGGTTGACGAATTCCCAAACAAGGTGGAAAGGTTTCATTTTAGCCCTGTTGCATCCTCTCATGCGTCCCCAGCTTTTTGCGTACCATGATCTAATAGTAGGAGTTGGCCCCAGGGCCATCACCCTCTGGGAGATCCCCACGCCACACCACGACGCCACAACCATTTCCAACGACGACCCCCACCTTCCGATGATGACCCTTATCAATCCCCTCCCTCGTCAGGAGGAACACGAAATCGCCTCATCCTCCGACTGGTTTTGCGCTACGAGCATCAAGCCGTGCTTCCTTTCCATCACAGGCTGGAAAGGAGATACGCGCTACACAGCGCGTTACACGATGCATTCTGTTGACCGCCGTGAAAACCGCAACATTCCGGGCAGTATCCCCGTTCTCATGGACCAGTCCCCCATACCGGGCGCGTCTGATCATCTTGAATACTGCACGGAGCTTCAGCCGTGCGGTGGGGATGTGTTCGCACCGTGGGCATCGCACGCCTCGGCGGTGATTGAGGCGAACATTTCGCCGATGCCGACCGAGAAGAAGAGTGAAGGCCCACCGTTCAAGACTGTGCGCTTGTTCGAGTCTCGCTTTGACCGTCCGGAGGATTTCGATTTCTCGATTTGTCCAATCACGGGTCGGCTTTGTACGATGACTGGTGAGGCAAACGAGATTGTTGTATTGGATTTTTTGAGCCCCGGCTGGAAGGATGGCTATTGAGCAGCTCTTTCTGGATTGAAAGGAGACCGTACTGCTGTAGTGACAGTACAGATATGTTTGTGGCTCAATTCGCCGGTCAAGACTCAGTGTGTATGTAGATAATCAAGATACATGTAATCAACGCTTTTAGTGATTTTTGGACAGCAAATTATATTCCACCAGTTGAAATTATAACAGAGACCTGTGGTATAATTCAGAGACCGGAGAGATCGAGCCAAGCTCATGCGCCCGCCGACAACTCCCATTTCTGATCAGGATAAATTGAACAGGCAGCGTCGGGTACTAAACCCTGCAGGATCTGACCCCAGCTTTCTTTGATTCGGCATACAAGGTGCCTATTTCCGATGAGGTTTAATCACTCTCTCTCATGCTTCTTACCTGACTTCTGGAATATAATTTCAAGCCAAAAAAAAAAACCTTGTGCGTTGGTGAATCGAGTCATGACAGCATTTGTCCGATGTCGAGAAAGTGGCTTTGAATTTGACCCACAAATAACGAAGATGCTCGTTGTACACAATGAGGAGTATGGAACTGAAAGACGAGATCAAGCTATGTTCGCGATCCTGGCAGGAAATCCGATCCTCCATTTTTTCCAGTTGGGCTAGGTTTTGAATCAAGAATGTCGCACCGACCATACGGAGCGCCGCGGTAATACATATTTCTTCCTTCCATAGGACGCGTAAACGCACTTGGCAAGGAATGTGCGCAGTCTGGGCATCTCTCATCCTTCAAATGCACAAATCTAGCTCATAGGAGACAAGGCTGTCCTGTACCTGTCGGTTTTTGCTACATTTATTAAATTAAATACACATATGGTACACGGAGTGAATACATATTACCTACTGGCGCGCCTTGGGCGGCACCACCTCGCCACTCACGGCCATGACCGCTCGGACAGAGACTGCATCGACTGGGCATCTGTATAACTAGGGGCGGCACAGCGTCTGCGAGGCGCATGTAGCTGCTTGGGTGCGACTCCTTTTTTGACAAAGGAGGGAACAGTCCGCGGCTGGAGGCTCCCAGAGGAAAAGCATCGGGAAGTTCCAAAACGACGGGGACGAGGGTCTCCCTTTCTGCCATCAACGAATTTCGTCGGCGGCGCCACCAAATCAAGAGGACAAGTAGCACCAGGATTACTGAGCAGACTACGGCGACGATTGTTCCTGTTGGAACTGGGTGTGAGGGGGACGGTGCGGAGGAGCTGGGGAGAGGAACGCTGGCAGCTTTCGGGCCGGGAACGCTTGCGACGCTCAAAACATCTGAAATGATGTTAATCTGTCCCCACGGCTCCATCCCCATAGGACCTTGAGCAAACGAGGGTGACAGATCGGCGTCGGGAATCGTGAGGAACTCCGAGAGCGAGGTGAAGTTGCGGTTCAGCCAAGAAGCATCTGTCTCGACGATCTGGGTAGTTCCATCCGTGAAAAGGATGCTGAAAGTGCCGATAAAACCGGCGGGATTTTTGGGCGAATAGGCTCCTCCTGTGTCCGGGATATTCTGGGTTACAACGGTGAAGACGTTGGAGGTAGCGTTCAAGTTTACATTAGTAAACCGCTGCGCGCTTTCCCATAGACCAGAGCTCCCTGGGGGAGACCCTATGTAATTTCCATTGATGTATAATGCAAAGGAGTTGTCAACGGTCAGCAAGATTGTTGCTGACCGCGCGCTCTTCCCGCTAGGAGAGAGGAGGGTCTTCCGGAATCCGACCTTTCCGTCATCAGCGACCACACTCGCATTTTGTGTTGACCAAATCCAAGTGCTGCTATTCAGGGTGACGGGCGTAGGACGGCGTGGGGAGGGAGACATTTTGTCCCCATGGCCCAGATCCATAGAAGGCTGCGATGGCCGCCGGCGCAAACTGCGACATCACGGCTGGGGTGGGAAAGTCGAGAGGAATATCACTGGTTGTCAACCAACTCGAGTCGGATACGAACGACGAAGTCGTGGAATCGGTATACGTGACCTGGATGGCCACCAAAAGACCTGGTGGTGGCGTGGGAGAGCTGCCGCTGTTGACGAGGACCGAGAACGTGTTCTGGGTCGTATTCAGCGCGGCGCTTAGCACCAGCGCAGAATTCCACCCGTTTGGCACGTCGTTGGAAGCACCAATGGGCTGGCCGTTGACCCACAAGGTAAGATTACCGACGGCGGTCATGGAAATCACAGCGCTGGACGCAATTTGCCCGAGTGGCGTCTGGAAAACCTTCAAAAAGGCGACATTTCCTATGGTCGTGCTAACTGATCCATTGTCGTTTGGTGTCCAGATCCAAGATGCCGAGGCAAACGTGCTATCGGATGTTGTGTCTCTCAGGTGATTCGTGCTGCGCCGTGATACAAGGCGCGCTTGGGCATCTTCATTTCTAACTTGTGAGTTCAACAACGGGGGTAAAACAGAGTGGACGCACGAATAAAAGCGTCATTGCAGAGGAAAAAGAAGCAAGTTAGAAAAAGAAAGAACTCGACTGTGAACAGTCAGTATTTACAACTGGGATATTCAGACGGTCATACCTGGGGGTTTCATCAGTCAACGACGCGAAAGAACCATAAGACCCTCAAGGTAAGAAATTGGAAAAAAGTATGTCATAGTCCCCGTACTGGTGTCTGTGTCTTTGTACTGGGTAGCCAAGTAGCCATTAATTCATTGGTTACTCTCGGATAATGGCAGATTCAGACATAGCCATGATTGATGCTTTTCCCGCACAACGTGGCTCATATAGCGCGCATACAGTACTACACCTTGAAACGCTGATGATGGGTCAGTTTTGCAGTTTTCAGACGTCCGTCACGCTCATTGAGGGCGATATCAGGACTTGAGTGGCGAAAAAGAGTGCGAAAAGAGCCGAACGTGAGCGCGTGAGCGAGGGAGGGGTTTGCTGAGGATCGTCGAAGTTGAACTTTGCGGACACTGGCCAGTGGCTGTACAGATTCCATCATTTCGGCCAAACTCTCCCGACGAACGTCCATTTATTCGTCAGCCCGCAAACATGCTCATTGCTTTTGTGCGATTCAAACCATCGCATCTCCACGACAACCTTGAGTTGGGATGGAAATGGTCACTTTAGCGCTGCTCGCGCTAAGCGCCGGCTCAAGCCTTCGCTGGCTCAAACCTGAACTTCAAGTTGAAGATCGACTGCTTCCTCGGGTTCTCGGGACCCGTGCTTTCAAAGGTTTTAAACAATTCGCGGTCGAATCTGGGTCAGCCCTTTCCATTAATCTTAACAAGATTGGGTTGCCTCGGATGGCATGCCACCGCAGCGCCCGCGGCCCTGGTAAAATCCCGAATCTTTCACAGCACTTGACGTCTGCAGATCGTTTCAGACTGTTGCACGGCGTGGTATCCCCGAGGGCACTTAGGCTTGGATGTTTAAGTCGCGACTTGAATCACCATGATGCTACAAGTTGCAGGGTGATGTATTCCAACTTAGCGGAGGCTGGACGGTGACTGTCCAGCCTCCGCTAAGTTTGCGTTTACGTAGTTCCTGGATGTCGCATCCACGCGGCACGCCCAGCATGCACCTCTGCTTTCCAGGAATAATACAAACAATGCTGTCATTCGCTTCAAGCTGCTCTGGCTTGCCTCTGAACACCTGTCCTGGGGCATTAACCGTCCTTTTTAATGCACTTCGGTTCATGAACCACAGAGCACACTTTTAAAGAAAGTGTTCAATTGTTCCAATGAATGGTGGGCCTTGAACTACGCCATCATTCACTCCACATCCACTTCGCCTCGATAAACTCATCCACCGCTCAGCGCTCACCGACGCGGCCTCGACTGAATCCTTGGATCATTCTCCCTTTTAGTTTCCAAGCGAAGCCTTTCTTCACGACTCCCGCCTCTCCGCTTCGCAACAGCGCGTTCCGGGCCTCGATTTCTTCAGGATCATATCCGGAGTAAGAGAGCAGACGAATAGTCCCGCTGCACCTCCTCCTAGCCTGCTTAGTCGTCGGCGCCTTCGAACCAAGGTTCCTGCAATAGTGCCTCGGCAGTATCCCGCGCAGGACATACAGAATGATTACGTTTTGCGAGCGGAAGGTCAAAACGCATGTCCCGCGACCTTTGGAGGGCTCCGATATCATCCCAGTAGACCGGCTGCACGAAAAATGGGGACCGGTGGAGTCGTGTCTTGGAATCGCAAACTTGTCCAGGAGCGGCACGCAGTGCGCGGACTGGGGCGACTGTGACAAGAGTCGCGACGCGTCGGCTTCCCAGGCTACCACCCCCGCCGATTCGGATTATTCATCTTCGTCATATGCCCCGTCAGTGCCTTGACCGCGACGAATCCGAATCCATTGCCGCTGGAGAGCAATTTATACAAAACTGTGCCCATGGGCCATGCCCTTTTGCGCCCGGGACACCTAGTGCGTCACAAGCGTATGCCAATTGCCCAGTGTTTTCGGGATCGACTGAGTTTACAGGCTCATTGAGGGCGGGATACGCTAGAGCTGATTCCGCGTGCGCAAGCTAGCACGTAAGGACGGACGCGGCTCAATGCGGCGCGGAGCAACATCGATCATGGACCCACAAGCGCCCACATGTGTGTCGTGTGACGCCTTTATTTAAACTAGCGTACCGGACTGGTATCGGATATCCTCATACACCGCATCCCATTATTACAATAAATAACGCAGATACGTTACATATCCCTCACATAATCCTACGCTACTTAATGACCATCCCCCTTCCTCGTTAACTACTGCTACACTGCTTAAATCGTGTATCGTCTAAACCGTCCTCTGTGGTGTTGCATGTGTCTAGTGTTGCGTGTTATAAATATATTATATAGCTAAATGGTCCTTGAGATTGAGATTGACAGAATGTAGATAGAGATGTGCGTGAGAGATGAAGTGAGATGGGGGAAATGAAGTGAGAGACGAGCGGGAGGGAGAGGAATCGCCCTCGTGTGCAATGAATGAAGTGGAATGGGGAACCGCCGGCCTGCGTCGGGAGAACCAGACCGAGATGTGTATGAAGGAGTGTGTCGTGCGCGCCCAATCCGAACGAATGTGATAAATCCTCCGGCCCCTGTCTACACGTCTCGCCGTAAGCCTCCAGACTAATCACAAATAAGTGCGGGTTTGGCTCACCGTTAATTGCAGTCCTTGCTCCCATCCACCACCCCTTACCGTCCCCAAAACGCCCACCAGCGCTTTCTCCCTTTCCCATCCCCACCCACACTCGGCAGCTCCCTCAAATCCGGACTACTCCGCCCCATCTGCCGCGCCATCCTCACCGTCGCATAATGCGGCGCCGGCCCCGCCTCCCCCGCGCTTGGCACGCTCACATCCACCGCGCTCCTCGCCCACTTCTTCGTTTTCCCCTGCGCCGGTCCCGGGCTCAGCGTTGCCGCCGACGCCTCCGAAGCAGAAGTCGCGATCGACGACGGCGGCGGTGGCCGCAGACTAAAATCCCCTGGCGCCTTCCCGCCAAAGAACAACTTGCTCCCCCGCGCCCACGTCTTGCCCTTGCCCGCGCTCTTGCTCAGCCGCTTCTGCTCCGGCGCGCTCTCCACGCGCCGGCGCCCACTCGGCGTGCGCAGCACCTGCACCTGCGCGTCGGAGACCCCACCAGACGCGATTTGCTTTTGCTTTTGCGTCTGCGCTTGCACTTGTGCAGGCAGCGCACCCGTGGCCAGCTGCATCTGCGGACTGGGGCCCTTGCTGCCAGTGCTCGTGCTCGCGCGCCGGAGCTTCCTGTGCACCTGGGGTTGCGGTTGCGGTTGCGGTTGCGTCGGTGCCGGTGCTTGCACTTTAGCCTCTGCATACGCATGCCCATTCGCAGACCCGGAAATCCTCGACGGCGTCCTCTGCGGCGACGCCGCGCCATTTACGTTTACGCCTATCGACGCAGACGCCGCGGACTCGGGCGCGCGCGCGCCGGGGGGTAACACACCGTGCCCGCCGCTCGACGGCGTCCGCGCATGGCCATGCGCCGAACTCGAGCGCGCCGTCGACGGCCGCCGCGCGTGTCCGTTTATCGATGTAGGCGACCCAGTGTGTCCATTTATCGACGTCGGCGACCCCGCGTGTCCGTTTATCGACGACGACGCCCTCGCGTGCATCATCGGTATCACTTCGGCAGGCGGCGAGGGCAGGGACGCAGTCGCGGCGAGAGCGGCACCGTTCGCTTGAGCCTGAGATAGAGACGCCGTCCTCGACGGCCTCCTCGCATGTCCGTTCGAATTCGAGGTCAAAGACGCCGTCCGGCCGGGTGCGCTTGCGTGTCCATTCGACGAGGCATTTCCGTTTCCGTGTCCGTTCGACGAAGGCCGCCTGCGAGTAAAAAAAAAACCAAGGTTCATGACGATTGAAAAAAATCTCTATAGATTACGAGGTGGCCCACCTCACGTGCATCCCATCCTGCGTCTGTGTCTGCGTCTGTGTCGGAGAAGAACCCGCCTCCGCCTCACCCAAGCCCGAATTTGACCCCTCAGCCAACACCGCCCCCGCCTCATCGCTCCCGCTCCGACTCGCCGGCGGTGTCGGCAGGCCCCCCTCCCACCCCATCCCCGCGCCCAGCCCGCCGCCCCCGCCGCCCCCGCCTTCGCTTGGCATACCCTCAATCTCACGCTCCCGTCCATTTTGCTCTCGGTGCCCAAACTCCCTAGCGTCTGTCAACACCTCCGCCTCCGGACTCTCCGCGACAACCACCCCCGCAATCCACGCGCCCGTGTGCCGCCTCTCCCGCACCGCCCCCGCCCCATTTGCTCCGTCCGCCCCATTCACCCTCAACACAACCCGCCCCCTCGCCTCCAACGCCCCCACCAGCACACACTCCAGCGCACCCACCCCGCCCGCCCCGCCCACAACCCCCGCCGCCCCCAGCGCCCGCTCCGCCATCACATACGCCTTCGCCTTTTTCCCACCTCCCCCTCCCCCGCGCTCACCCCCTTCACTACCCATACCCGCATTCGCAGACAGCGCAACCCCCGCGGGCGAGAACGTCGCCAGAAACGCCGACAGCGCGCCGACGAGCTTCGGCGAGCGGTAGCTCGCGGGCAGAACGTGGATGATGTGCGCGCGCGGCCCTCTTCCCCCTCCCCCTAACCCCATCCCCATACTCGGATTCATCGCCGCGTCGTCCCCCGAATCAAAATACACCGACCCCCGCAAACTCGCCGGCGTGCTCTTGCTCGCGCGCTTACTCTCGTTCCCACCATCCATATCTCTATCCCCACCTCCCCCACCGAACAGCGAAAACCTTTTCTTCTTCCTCGTCCCCGTCCCCGTCCCCGTCCTCGTCGCCTGCGAATCCGGTGTCCCCGGCCGACTCGTCTCCACACTCGTGCTCGTGCTCGTAAACGCAGAGTGGGAGTGCGTCGCCGAGGGCGACGCGGGCGCCGAGTTCCACGTGAAGCCACCGTCCGTCCCGGGGGACGAATACGAGTACGTAGACTGCGGCGTCGAGGTGCCCGAGCCGCCGCGCGAGTTGGGGCCCGAGTAGGTGTAGGTGTCGGCGGAGGAGTTGTATGAGTGCGCGGGTCTGAATTGGGAGGAAAAAAGAAAAATTTAGTCAGTGATGTGTCGGTCGAGAGAAGAGGGAGAACAGGGGGGAAGAATGGGTGGAGTGAGGGAGAGATGAGAATACAGAAAGCATGCACTGCGCAGAACAGGCAAAGCACGATGTACATAGAAGCGAGCGACTCTACCCCCCGTCCCCGTCCCTGACACCCAAACAGAACACCTCCCCCGCCCAGCTTTGGGCGCGCACGCGCACAAAAACACACCGCGTGTGCGTCCGCGTCAACCAACAAACCATCCCCTCCCCTCCCCGTCACACAACACAGCACAAACGAAAATCGGTTCGTTCCGCGCGCCTCACATCGCCACCTCGTGTACGACGACGCCTCACAAATCCATCCCATCGCGTCGCGTCCGGTCCGGCTGGGTAGCCCCCGCGCGCGCGCGCCGCACCGCTCCACAAAACACAAACCGACACCGGCTCGCCCACCACATCACATCGCATCGCCTCACCACATTCCAAACTGAAACCCCCCCCCCCCCCCCCCAAACAAAAAACGCGATAGACACGGGCGCGGGCGCGGGCCCGAACGTGTGTGTGCCTGGGCGCTCCCAAAATATGAAATAGCACCCTGAACGCGCCTCGCCTCGTTGGCCCCGATATTCGGGCACGCCCCGACAGCCAGCGTCCCGTCCCGTCCGCCTCGGTCCAGCCCGTCCCACCCGTCCCGCGCGTCGGCACAACGCGCCTTCGCGTATCACACAACACGCGACGCGACGCGACGAACACGGCCCCGCGTCCACATTCCAAACTGAAAACCAATCCAAAAAAAAAAAAACACGATAGACACGGGCGCGGGCCCGAACGTGCGTGCGTGTGCCCGGGCGCTCCAAAAATATGAAATAGCACGCCTCGTTGGCCCCGATATTAGATATTCGGGCACCGGGCACGGCACGTTACCCGCCCCGACAGCCAGCGTCCCGAGGACTCCCGTCCGCCTCGGTCCCACCCGTCCCGCATGCCGGCACAACGCGCCCTCGCGTATCAACAACACGCGACGCGACGCGTCGAACACGGCCCCCCCCCCAAAAAAAAAAAAAAAAAAAACTGAAACCGCAACCGCAACCAAAACAGCAACCAAAACCAAAACCGCAACTCACCTCCCCCCTCCCCCCCTGCCCGCCAAAAACCCGCCCGCAAGTGTGCTAACGAGGACGACCTGCTTGAGGATCGCCTTTTCCTGCTGCTGCGCGGGCAGGAACGACAGCAGCGCGTCGAATGGGCGCGTCCCGTCGTTCTTTGTCTTTGCGTTTGCGGTAGCGGTAGCTGTGGTGGTGACGGAATTTACAAAAAAAAAAAATGTTAGCGTTGGCGTTGGCGTGGGCGTTGACAGAATGAATGAATGAATACGGAATACGGGATGGATGAGATGAAATGAAATGAACACAGCATGGATGGATGGATGCACGTACATGCGCTCTTCCCCCCGCCGTAAAACGACGACCGCTTCGAGGTGTTTGAGGTATTGGAGCGGACCGAGACAGAGTCGGCCGTGCTCGGGCGTTTGGTGCTCTTGTTTTTGGAGAGCGACAGCGCGGAGGTGGACGCGCGTTTCGGGTTGAAGAGCGCAGAGGGCGCGCGGCTCAGCGTAGACGGCGGTGTCGTGCCACTGGGCGTAGCAGGTGTCGATGCGCTGGTCGACGCGGCCCGCCGGCCCGCGGGGTGCAAATGTTCATTGTTTGATGGCAATGGCGACGCAGCGCCAGTAGTGGAAGCGGGAAAGTCCGCGAGGGGCTCAGGGACGCAGAACGCGCTGTCGCGTCCCGAGGGGTTTTGGGCGAGCTGGGCGATGCGGTCTGGGCTTGGCGGAAAGGAGGTGTTGTCCGAGTCAAGGTCAGACAGGGACGCGCGCCAGGAGCGGGCGACGGTGGCGGCGGCGTCGAGGACGGAGACGAGGGTGAGGGCGAATGTGGGTGCGCTGGGGACGAGTTGGGCGCGGAGGCGGAGGACGCGGACGGCGGGGTGGGTGCCTGCGGCGTGGCTCTCGCGGCCGATGGCGGAGACGAGGGCGGTGAGTGGGGGCGGGGCGTGTGTTACGAGTAAAACAAGGCTCCGGGTGAAGGTGGGCGAGCGCAGGAGCGGCGAGAGGAGGTGTGGGTTTGGGGCTGGCGGCGTGTTGTTAATTAAAAACAAGGAATAAGAAAGAGAACGAACCGCCGAGGACGAGGATGACGGCGGGTGTGTGTGCGAATGCATAGGAGAGCGCTGGCAGATCGTAGGCGGGCCAGGGCGTGTCCGGGTCTATTTGGGGTTCGCGGTCTGTTTGCGGGGGCTGGGCTGGTGCAAAGGGATCCAGCGGCATTGGACGAGGACGGAATACATGGCTCTCTGGGGCTGCACGGCGGACCTGCGTTATGGCGGACATTTCTTGCTATGGTGGTGGAAGCCGAGAGAGGTCCATTAAATATTAATTACATCATAGCCCTGGTCAGGGCATCCCGTAAATCTCGGGATCACGCCCGTGCGAATCTCTTGCCCGATCTCGCCTGCCACCAGCTCCGTATACAAATCCAGCCTACTGCAAAACTCTATCCGACGTCTGGCGTTGCCTCCTTGCGCGATAACCACCCCGCCCGAGAATCCATCCCACCGAAGAAACGATCGCTCTAATTCCATCCGACACGCCGTCTCTTCCTCTCTTTCCACGCTCACCTATTTCAAAGTTCCCGCGCCTTTCCTATCGCTGATTCCGATTCCATCTCCCCACGCCCATATACGTCAAGACCCCGTTCTTGGCACACAACGGCTGCTGAACTGCAATACCAAACCCACATCCGACCTCTGCGATGCCAACCTGCACATCCAACGTGCGGCCCCAGGACTCCGCAGTCGGTCACCACCTAGTAGCCCTCTCGCCGTCAAGTGACCGATGCCGATCCCGAATAAGGGCACCTCATCGGCCCCGCGCACTCCTCATTCTCGTATATACATACCGCTCCAGCCAATCCCAGCCCGCCAACGCATCTTCTTCCCTTTCCCGCATCACGTTCAATCTTTCTTTAGTTGCCTGCCGTCCTTGCGCCGATGGAATAGCATCGCCCGTGTCCTGTTCGGAAACCGGAAACCGACCTGCGCGCGCACGAGTACAGCGTTTCACGCGGACACAACTATACTGATACTTGGCGCCGCGAGTACCAAGTCCATTGCGGTGGACCAAGCATTCCTGTATTGACAAGAGCAACCAGCTTTGCGAAATTGAAATTCGTTTCGGATGACACTCATCAAGTCTTCTTTTGGATTCCTCCCGTCGTGTCGACGGTGTCGTTCACTCTCCTGCCGGCATCCTACTCCCGCTCCTACTCCTACTCCTACTCGTCCCAAGAACAAACCTCACTCAAATTACACCAATACTCGTCGCCGTCTCCTTCTTTCTTCCAAGTCCGGTTTTGGGTTTGCGTCTCAGCGCTGCACCGACCACACCACAAGTCGCAAATCGAGCTGCCGCAATGACACCTGCCAAGCCCTCCCTTCTCATACTTCTCTTCTCTTCTCGTCAATTCCTCCCGTCCCGTCCCGTCACGATCACCACCACCACCACCACTACCCTCGGGTGCCGCGGAGGAGGCCAATACGAAGGAGATGCCCACGACATGCGTCGCCACCCACCGCCTCAAATTTCAAAAAACCACTCGCCGCTGAAATCTCGCCGCGTCCTAATTTAACGCATCCGCAGCAAGTCCATACATCCTCCTCGAGACGCCCTGCATCTCGAGTCATTTCGTACATCCCCCCCCTATCTTCATTCTTCTTCCCTTGGCGCCCCAGCCCAGTCCAGTCCGCGTCGGGCGAGTGCATATTTCGTATTTCTCGTACATACCCACTCCTTGACTCCAAACCCTCTTCCCTTCGCGCCGTCGAGCGAGTATGGAAGCCGGACACCAGGTTCGGGAGCGAGTAAGGATAGCGTCGTGGATTTAATGTGCCGCATCCATACATACACCCACATGTATGTAGGGTTCCTGCAAATCCCGCTCCCACGTTTTCATTGCTCAACCTTTTTTTTTTGATATCGCGTAGGATAAGGATAGGGATATGAACGTCTTGAATTTTAGTCTTCAGAACTGTTTAGCAATGTCGGAATGTAGGTCCTGCAAATCCCGTTCCCACGTTTTCAGCTTCTGACTTTGAAATTTTTCATAGAACATTAGAACATTAGAACATTAGAACATTGGAAGCACATACGGTATACTTGGATGATGGCAGTCGGACCTCTGATTCCTGAACCCAGATTTGCATCATCGCGCACAATTTTTCGTTTACATTTTGAGCTCCAAAAAAAGTGTGCCCTTCGTTACCCGGCCGCTTTCGTTTCGAAGATCAGGCATTGTCAGAGGTCCCATGCATATGATGGCACTTGGTACTGAGCACTGAGTATGTATATGAATGAACGTCTGGAACTTTAGAACCACTCAATTTCGGAATATACATACTACACCCCGCCACGGCGCGTGCACGTTTCGACTCGGATTAGGCGCAGATATCGCTTATCATCGAAGCGTAGTAATTATACCGTAATTCGGTATACCGAGGTTGGAACTTGAGCTTGAACGCCGTCGGGGTTTTGGGCTCGGAGTTGGACTCTCGGACGGCGAAACCCAAAAATACTCACCGTAGATCCCGCCCACGGGCAGAGACCGCTTCGAGCGTGGAAGACATCATGCGGATAAGGATGCTAGCCACGTTTTCTCTCTTTCTTTCTTTTGACATTTGTATATAGATCTTCACGTCCTCTTGAACCTCCGCCTTCTTATTATCAAGTAAATAATAAGTAGATCCTTGAAGCAATAAAATTCGGAGTCGCCCTTCCCCATCCCATCCCGAACACGACACCGATATCTCCGGACAACTTGAATTCTTTTCTTTTCCTTCTTATCTTATCAAGTAAATAATAAGTAGATCCTTGAAGCAATAAAATTCCGAGTCGCCTTTCCCTGAACAGTGAACACGCATGTACATCCCATCCCATCCCGAACACGACATCGATATCTCCGGACAACCCGAATTCTTTTATTTTCCTGGTTGAACTTGTCCGCGCGACGCGGTGATGCGAATTTATTTATTTAAGTCCAGAGGTCGGGGCGCGCTGGCCTGGATGCCGAACTCGAAGGAATTCGGCTGCAGACCGTGTCGAGATTGCGCTTGAGTGTACGTGTACGAGATTACTCTAATCCGACCCTGCACGACACAAGTCTGTTACTTGCAGCTTCCTGCCGTGCCGGGCCGAGAATTCCGGTTTCTGCAAAATTACGCGACGACTCGCCAAGTTCTACTTCCACGGGCGACAATTTCTATATCCGGAATTCAGTGTTGAAAAAAAAAAAGTTTCTCTTCTCTTCTCAGAAACAAATTCTCTTTTCTGTGCGTCAGTCCTATATGCCGGCATACAGTCGCACTTTGTACGACACCCACTTTCAAACGCTATTTAGCCTTTCAAACGTTCAAACTTAACTGCGATCAAGTTTTAATTCCTTTTCGACTGAAGGTAAGTATATAGTATGTCGCAAAAGTCCGATTTGAGTTATAGGCAGGCACAACTCACTATAAGGCTGTATAACTCTGTAAGATTTCAAGGGGGTCTATAAGGCTCGAAAATCGACTATATTTATCTGTAAGTACTTACGGAACTTACAAGACTTATAAGCACTTAAAGGCGGTTATTGAAGCTTATAAGCAATTCCCGTGGAGCTGGGAAAAAACCTTTTACACTGTCTCACTAGAGAGAGCTTACCGCCACCTTAGCGATGCTACCATAGTACTAATGGTCATTTTATACTAGTACTCCTAACCAAACATCTGAACTAGAATATCGAAGTAAAGCTGAAGCTTTAAAGTTATTTACATGGTTTGCGCTGGAAGGACACCAGTTGGATTATGTACCTTGCTCGAGCCACCGGGTTCGAAGCCCATGCTCTGCTGAGTTAGTTCTCAGAGTCACTTAAAAATTGTTTTTCTGCAGATAATGGCTTACATATGATGCAGAATGCAGGTGGAGAGGCCAATTGAGAAAATGATAAGTCTTGACGGAGAGGGGCCTGACCGAGCCTGATCAGCCCTGATTCTACCTGATATGTTGCACTGCTGAGCCTGAGGCCTGAGGCCTCATCAGAGCGAATTGGGGTTTTTCCAACGTTGGGTTTTTCCGACACAATCTTTGAGAAGCGGGTTCAGCTCTTGAATATCTTATAACACTACTGGAAGGCGGGGAGAGTTATACGCAGTTACAAGTACTTATAGCCCATCTGTAAACTGGTTGTAAGTCAATTATAAGCTGTCTATAACTCTGTAAGCCCTCCTAAGCCCTTATAACCCAAAAGGGACTTTTGTGACATATATACTTAGAACCCATGCAACCTCACACGACTCGCCCGAAATATACACCCCGTTGCCATTCATTTTCTTCATACAAGGGAGGCAGACATATCGCGTGAAGTCGATCGACGGAATAACCCGCCGGCACCGAATACACACGCACTTTACACCATATTCCCAAGTCCGCTCCAGACTCGTCGCTCGGCGGATTCGTGAAAATCAAAGTCTTTTCGCGGACGCCAGCTGGGATAAATATTAATTTCACAGGCTGTGGCCGAAGTTGAACAGTAATTTCCATATTCGGAAGAGGCGTTGAAACTTGCAATTGATTTCATCATTCCGCTGGGGCCTAAGTAAGACGAGTTGTGTTTTGCGGCCGTTCAGCCTTCTTCAAGTAATTTTCTCGTCCGTCGTCAGCTAACTAGGTACCTTATCTTGAATCCTGATCGTTTGCGGGTTGCGCGGGCTACGTAGACGAGCACTTATGTAAGATTAGGGGACGTGCGGAAGGAAGTTGATAGAGGTGCCCACTTTTCGGGTACTGCACGCGAACTGGAACTGCCTATTGTCACGGCATAGATCTAAACCCGCCTGCGAGTCTGTCCAGTGTCAACGTAATGCACGGTAGGAACGAGGCGGGCGAGGTGAAAGCGGCGCGACGCGCGTGAGCGCGGCCATCAACGTCGTTCGGTGACCCGAAATACATACCCCGCTGAATGCGAATCCCGCCTTTGCGATTGTCTTTTGTTTTCAACCCCGCGGGTTTCACGCGAGTATACATATATTCCCCTGCCCCCTGGAGACAAAACTTTATTGAAAATTATGCAATCTGACTCTTCGTTGTCAGAATTACACCGCACGCCCAGTCCCCGGTGCTTGACAGACAGAGTGACACAGGTACATACGGGACTCTGGTCTTCTGTGTCTGGTGACCCGAAAATATGCGAATACCCCGCTGCAGACCCCCGCCCATATTTATTGTACGTACGCAGATAACGCTTCACAACGCCGTCGGCTTTGTGAAGAGTGTCAAATTTTCGACCTCGGGGAATCGTCTGAATGTACTGTTTCCATGGGATTCGGGATGTCCATAGTTGCGATCCCGCTAGAAACCCAAAATAAGTTGGACCGTCCAGGATCACCTCAGATCATACCAACTCCATGCCATACTCTCGCCGTCCGAGTCCCCGATTCCTGGCACGGATTATGATTTTCTGTCAACGTAAGTAACATTAAATTTAAAAGTGCCAACACATCGCGACGAATTCAATATACGAAAAGCACAGTTCCTCGAGACCTGCTTTACGCCTACTCCCTTACTAGTAGGACCGCAGTCGGCATCCACCATATTCGTCGAGGCCACAAATACGATCCACTCTCACATCCAGATCCAGATTCTCAACTGTTTCGGATTATCGCGAATTTCACCTCGGTTTCCATCAACCACTAGCGAACCCGAAAGAATAATTCCCATATCTGGAATCAGCGTTGAGTTCTCCGAATCAAAAGACCTTCCGCTGTGGGTCTAGACTGTGTCATGCCGGCATGCGCCTGCTTATCTTTTGAATTGCCGTTATGTGTCGAGCTACGCCGTTCCTAATACGCGGCTCTGCCCGAATTCGGAATACGATGATCAACGCCGTTCAAGCCTCAAGCTTCAAGGCGAAACTGAATATATATATATACATCCCGCTGCCAAGACACATGCCGCGGGTTCGGCAGCGCGCCGCGCGCCTCGTAAATGTTACCTTAAATGTTATATATAGGAATCCCGAAAAATAGGAAAGCTGACTGATGTCGATATCGCTTCTACCAGTCTAGGCTCTCCTCCTGGCTATCATTCAGACGGCATGTATTCAATGGTCATCCAAAGCCACCATCCAACGGAGGTCAAAAAAAAAACCTCAGGTACGTAAGTATATGTTTGTTCAATTTCTGCGCATGGTTCCTTTGGTCCTGAGCAACGGGTTATCGCATTCTAATTTTTATTGATGCGACGCAATGCACGGCGCTGCAGTGCAGTGCACCCTTGCTATGCAATTATTACAAATACGTAAGTACACCGTTCATCAGACACTCGTAATTCGCAACTTGAAGGTTGCATCAGGTAATAAAATATTCAGGTTAAAGAGGCGAAAAAGGGGTCACCGCTCAATCTCCTAACGACCGCAAACAAAAGACAAATATTGCACCTCAGTAGCTTTGACCCCTCAAAATATCTGCATTCACCAACAATCGCCCCAAAGATCGACTCCTAATGACACACTTTGGACGCACGTCCACATGGTTTCGACGCATTGAATTCAAAACGAAAAATCACCCAGATCCCTCGTCTGGGACAACTTAAATACACTAGAGAGGTATTAAGACGTCAATTTAAACCCAGGACAAACACCAGCGGTTCTGATCATGACCCATCAGCACTAGGTTCAACTGATTTTGAACCGTGGGAATCCTTCGGGATGTTCCGAGCTGGAGAATGAATTCCAAGCTAAGCTAGCAGGTAGTTGGTTGATTAACTGATGAATATTAACCTGAACCTTCGGGACCGAGAATCGGTCTGCGTGGAGTGGTACCTCATGGACTGGAGCTAGCGGGACGCGGAATGAGAATGGGCGGGAATTAAGTTACGGGGGGACTCAAAGCGCGTCCATGATTTACGAATTAAATTCAAGCCACAGCACCATCCGAAACATATGGGACTCACACGGGCGCGCAGAATCGAAAGGTGGATAGCTGTAACCTTTGCTTCGAGATCGATTCCACAATAACTTCGTCAGCAAAATCTTCAGGCCTAAGACTCCATCAGGTCTTTAAAAACGACTGTCTCTTCGCCTGATGCAAAGTCTGAGTAGCGAGACGGAGACAAGACATTTTCAAAGCACTGAAACACAGTGAAATGCAAATGGTACGCAAGCGTCCTAGGATATCTAAATTGCTATTATTCTGTGGCAACATAGTGGCGAATCCTCAAGGGCACGTCATATCCCTTTTCTCCTTCGACCTTGGGTCTCGGCAGAATATTCGTATGTTTCCCTATCTCTGTTGCCACGCCGTTGGGGAATTCGAATGAGAAGTTGCGCACAAGCACAGAGAGCACAGCTTTGAACTCCATCAGCGCAAATACCTATCGCGACGGTCAGAACTCAGAATCCAAGTCGAAACTTCAAGTCGACGAACCCTTCCGAGACAAATACGAGCCCCATCTGAAAATGTGAGCAAATGACGGTAACCCTGGATCTCCTGGGCCCGGTATTGGTTGGCGCCCTGACTCTCGTCGAGCCAGCGCGACGGATTGAATTGTTTAGCGTCGACGCCCCAGAACTCAACCGAGCGGTTGATGCACCGAATCGGCAGCGTGACAATCGTGCCTTTGCGCACGAATATAGTGTCGACGACATCCCCACCCTGAGTCTGGATTGGCGTGCTCAGCGGGAGGACATTGTCTTCCGAGGCCTGTCACAAAGTAAAAGTCAATATTCATTAAAAGTAGGCAACGAGTAGGCCGACTAACCATGCGCTGGATTTCCGACAATGGTGGATAGAGACGCAGAACTTCGCAGGTAAAAGCGTCGAGGAACGAGCTGTGATTGTTCAGCTCCTCCCATGTAGGGTCCCCTTCTGACCGAAAGAGTTCTTCTCTCAGTTTGGTTTGGATCGTGGGGTTTCGCGCGAGTTCTATGAGCGCCCACTGAATGAATGCCTTGAATGAGTGTTTCATCCAGGTAATGCGGAAATCTCACGGTGAGGCTAACTTGAACCTGGATTAGCCACTTCATCAAAGTGATTTGGCAAGTCACTTACTGGCAGTTGTTTCGTACCCCGCAATAAGAAGAACATTTATCTAAGGAAATGTGATGAGATGCGGTCAGCACCAAAGAACCGGTTCGCCGACCTGTGCGGTAACCTCCTCAGGCGAAATCTTTTCTGTACTGGCTGATTTGACTGTGACCGAACCGCGTTAATTCTGTCGGCGATCTCGGAGTTGTTCAATTTACGCGCCTAAAAGACCTATCACAGATTTATCTGTGGACACATCGCTGGTGTTCGCAAGGAAATTGTCTCCGAGGCTTCGCATTGTCTTGCCTAGTTGTTTAAGCATTGATTGATGGCTCGTGGGGACTTTTCCGAAAACGGGTACTCTCAAGGACAGTAAGAAGAGTATGGTGTCAATAAAAGAAGCTTTGGAGCCGACGGAGTCGAACGCAGCGGCAATGCTGGACGTTTTGCCAGAGAGCGTGCGAAAATCATGAGAAAAGCCCGCCAGACCGATTGTATCGAGGCTGTAAGTTGTCAAGGATTGACTTTAGTGGTCCATGTGTACTGATAGGCAGCTGTAAAACTCACGAGATGTGGTTCATCCTGAAATTGGATGAATAATTGTCAAGGATATGGGCTTGAAACGAACCATTGTTGAACCTCGATTATGGTTCCGTCTGTATTTGAGGCTGATTCAAGCAGAGCATCCCACGCAGTCTTCGCCTAAAAACAATACGATTTTCAAAGGACTCGAATCTCAAAAATAAAAGCCGTACTTTGTAAGCCGAGTCAAAGAAGATAGGAGTCAGATTCTTGATGGATGCATTGCTAAACGCCGGGTTTAGAGCTCTGCGTTGCCTGCAATTTAATACAGTAAGCGACAAATTATTATTCATCCGCGACCTCCGCCCACCTTTTATGACTATCGCCTTCCGCCCAAAACAGCCCCCGCCCAATAAGCTTCTCAACAAAACGAGCAGATTGCGGTGTCTGAACGTATACATAGGTTTCTTTGGCGTAAACGTTGGAGATGGTTTTGGGGTCAGTGAAAACAAGTCTCCGGGTGCCCATGATGCTTGGGATCGCAAATACAGGACCGTATTGAGCGGCCCATTCTTCATAGACGGCGCCCGCATCAGGCGCCTTCATAAGCAGAGGTATCATGCCGAAAAAGAAGTTCCTGCTTGAAGGGCCTGAGAGAGGTGTAGTACGGCGACCAGTCAGACGACGAATGAGGACGTAGCAAATGAGACTGGATCCGACCAGGATGCCAGTCTCGACCACTCCAAAATTCGAGGAACGGACGGTGTCGAGTAGCGCTTGAAGATTTGGGGAAGCTATCATGTCAAATAGGGCTCCAGAATCCATGAGATACACGGGCGTTAACGGCTCGTATTTGTACTTCCTTGGTATTTCCTGACAATAGCGTGTCGCAACAGCCATGTCCGGTACTTCCTGATATGAATCGTCGGCATTTCCGACTCGCATCTCAATTGAAGTTATTATTGGACGGGTAATCCGACGGCATCTCCGCATTGCCTGATTGAAAATAGGTGCGAACCGTCCAAGAACCGTGTGCCGAATCGCTCGGATGGCTTGCGTGTATGTGATGCTTGAAAAGCAAAGCTGACGATGACGGCCGGCGGGATAGTCTGTGAGAATGACCGCTGGGAAGATTACTTTTGTGTCGACTTGCGGGTGCCAGAGTCCTGGCTCCCGGCGCGTGTGTGGCTCTTGGTGCGACTACAATGCAAGAGGTGAGTCGCCAGCACGGTTGGAAAACCAACCGAGTCAAACTTTGCATATAGAGTGGTCGCCTACCAGTGACATTGATGATCTCGGCTGGAGGTTAATAGTCTCAATAGATACACGGTGTCCCCAAGAACCCGGATTTGAATGCTGCCACCGCCCAATTTAGCAACACGCACCTTCTTCCATATCGTCTTGGTACCACAGGCAGCAGGCAGCCCAAGTGAACCTGCAGTCCGCATCTATTATTACTGGTTAAGTGTCGACGGGATTCACCGTCATCTCTGAACCATGATATATCGGATCAACAATGTTTCTTGTCAACCTGTACTCACTCTCCAGCGTTAAGTGGATTCGGATGAGACATTTCTCGGTAGCAGGACTTCTGCCTCAATACGCACCCGGATTTCCGGTCACGGTACGAGTGGTGTTCGAGCCGGGCTGCGCGAGAAAGTGCGGTGTCGTGTCGTGTACGCGACGCGATCCGACCCGACTGGACGCGACTGACGACTGTCAAACTCCCAAGTAGGACAAGGCCTTAGACTGACCTACGCTCCTCAGACTTGCGGAGGGTCGCCGCGGCCTCTGCGATATCTGGCATGGAGTTCATCGCGTAGCTTACATTGCCGCCCTCCTCGTTCTCGCTCATACGTTGTCCAACCCGGTCGCTCGTCCAGGGATTGCTTCTTATAGAGTGAATCGACAAGAATACCGCGGGAATTAATGCGGAAATTTGAGGCATGGCTTTCCGATTTCTGCACTCGTTGTGTTGTGGTTGTTCTGATCCTCAGAAACTTGGAAGGGATATCGATAATGGCAGGCGGTAGGCAATGGCGTAGGAAACCTTGGAGTTTAGAAGTGAAAACTTTCATGGTGGTTCTCTTTCCCCCCTTGAGAACGACTGTCTTCTCAACGTGAGGAAGAGACGAGACTGCCGTTATGGCAGTGATGATGCGCATCACCATGATTCTATCACTGCCGTACAGCCGCACAGCCGCGCAGATCCTCGTTCCCTAAAAATCTGAATTTGAGGAATCCGGAATCGCAGGGAATCGCTCTGGGCACTTCTCTTCTTTCCCATTCTACAGGCTCTTTGCCTCAAAGGCTTGCGCGCTATGATTGCTTGTTCAAACCTTTATCGCCGAACTTGTTTGACAGATGGCAACGCAAGCGAGCGCAAGCGGTCGCGTCTTGGTCGCATCAATGCTATCCAACGACAGCGTAGTGCCATGAACTTTGAAAGTACTTTGAAGTCTTCAGTTTCAGTTTCGACCTTTGCCCTTTTTCTTCGAGTCGTTGACCGATGATGCCCCCAGGTAAGACCGTCTGAGCCTCGCAGCCGTAAATCCTGACGTCCACAGTCGGGTTCTTTCTTTTTCTGACTTTCTTTTTTTGCCTCTGTAATGACCTCTCTATTCGTGCGTCCACTCTATTTTCCTCATTTGACGAATCTCTAATTTAGAAATGTAGATGTCCATGCGCGCCTTGTATCACGGCGCAGCACGAACGGCCCAAGAGACGCAACATCTGCCAGTACGTTTGCTTCGGCATCTTGGATCTGGACGTCGAATTCCGATGGAACGGCTAGTGCGTCCCCAGGAAGCGTCGCCTTCTTGAAGGACTTCCAGACACCGGCGGGTCAAATTGCGTCTAGCGCTCTGATTTCCATGACCGCCGTCGGTAATTTCACCCTGTGGATCAATGGCCAGCCAATTGGAGCTTCCAAAGATGTTCAAAACGGGTGGAATTCCGCGGTGGTGCTGAGGGCCGCGCTGAATGCGACCAAGAACACGTTCTCTGTTCTCGTCGCCAACAGCGGCAGGTCTTCTGCTCCACCGCCAGGTTTTTTGGCGGTCGTCCAGATCTCGTATATCAATTCCTCGAATTTGACCTTCATATCCGATTCGAGTTGGTTGGCGACCAGCAATATCCCGACCGACTTCCCTACGCCATTCGAGCTCTCGAACTTTGCGGCAGCAGCTGTTGCAGCACCCTACGGATCGGGCCCATGGGGACAGAACGTTTCAATCCCTATGCCCGATCCTACTCCCCTTACTCTGAATACCAGTACTTGGATTTGGTCAACACAGAATGCGAGTGACACCGCTGCCGTAGGAAGTGTCGGATTCCGGAAGACCTTTCCCTCACCCAGTGGGAAGAACGCGCAGTCAGCGACAGTGTTGCTGACTGCAGACAACACCTTTGCATTATACATCAATGGAAACTACATAGGATCCCCGCCAGGGAACTCTGGTCTCTGGCAGAACCCGCAGCAGTTTACGACTGTGACTTTGAGTGCTACCTCAAACGTTTTCACCGTCGTAGCCCAGAATTTCCCGGGATCCGGAACAACAGGTAGCGCTGCCGGTTTCATCGCTGCCATCAGCATTCTTTACGCCGATGGAACCAGCCAGATCGTCGAGACGGATACGTCTTGGCTGACCAGCAACTTCACCTCGCTCTCGGAGTTCCTCGCGATACCCGATGCTGGCCTCTCAACCTCGTTTGCTCAAGGTCCTATGGGAATGGAGCCGTGGGGGCAGGTTAGCAGCATTTCAGATGTCTTGAGCGCCGCGAGCGTCCCTGGCCCTCCTTTCAGCAACGCGAGCGCTGCCAGCGTTCCTTCCCCCATCTCCTCCTCACAGTCCACACTGTCGCCCTCCACTTCGCATTCAGTCCCAGTAGGGACCATTGTCGGTGCAATTTGGGCGGTGATTCTGGTGCTACTGATCGCTCTCCTCATTTGGTGGCGGCGCCGACGAAATTCGCACATAGTAGACAGCGACGCGAAGACTCCTGACCGGGTCTTTTCAGAACTTCCCGTCGCCTTTCAGATGGGACCCTCCAACGGCGCACTAATCCCATCACAAAACAAGCATGTGCAGCGCGAGAGGACTTCACAAAGTGAGGGTACTGAGGCGCCGCCGCCCTACTATACTCCGGCGGTGGACCAGTCCATAACTGGGCGGTCAGTTGTGGCTGTGAATGACGGCGTGGTGCGGGAGAAAGTCCGTTAGTAAGTATGTATTATTTATTCGTAATTCGTTCTAGTCCCCACGCCCCTTTTTTCTGGCTGAATATCGCATCATAGGAACGGTATGTCTTGTAAAATGATCCACCAGATCCATATATACAAGATCCCAAGGCGACACAGCTACGGGCTGGGGGTGCGGCCGTGTTACTTGAGGAGCCAATGTCTCATTGATAACTCTGAAATCAAGGCGCTCTGAGAGCATTTGGGAATTGAGAATGGCGGGGTGATCGGCGGCGGCAATGGCGGCGGCAACGGCGGCGGAACTTTCCGGTCTTGATGGCAGTAGCATGTCGATCAAATTGCTAAATTTAGACAGGGGACTTTCCGAATGTTTCTTGGCCATAGGGCCCACACCTGGGGTTAATGGCCCATGGTTTTGTATGGTATATTAGTCACATCTACTAGCAACATATGTGTATCACTACATGGAGGTCCCCTGTCATTGGCGCGGTCAACATCAATAGGCGCAACGGCATGTCTCGGCAGTAAGACACGGCAAGGATGAATACAAGCCATGCACAACGCTATGTGTAAGCTCTATGACCAGTGGCACAATGGTCACCCTAGACTCCTCGGCTGATTTGCAAATGGGGGTCACCCAAAAAAGCACAAGAGGTACTGCAGCGCGTCAGGCCTCGGAGAGCAAATAGCGAGGTGCCGTGAGCCAGATGAACGGTGTCAAGGTCACCCCAGCAGCCAGCCGATGGGAGAACGGGAGAACATGTTCATGGTGACGAGAGAAAAGCATAAGTGAAATTGATGGTAGATCAAAGCTTGATCACTTGCCGCCGCTGCCGCCGCCAACTGATGCCGCCATTCTCAATTGCCAAACTTTCACGGCGCTCTGAAATTCCTCGTTGGTTTTGAAGCGGATGGATCTGATCAAGTTTCAGTTCGGAGCGCTCAGGATCTAATTATGTTGCAGTCAGAACCCTCATCTCGGTCAACTGCCACCAACTCGGTGCGAAGATTGTGCTGGATCTTCGTCTCTTGTTCAGCGTGATCATAGTTGACGGCCAGGTCTATGTACGCTCCCCCCATCGATTATTTCTTTGGGTGTGCATTTTCTCTCACTTGAGGACGCCAAACGTTGGTCTTCAATTGGTTAAGAAACCATATTTTCCGTGCCGCATCGGTGGTCTTCGAAGCACGGTCGAACCGTCTCAAAATCATGATGGTTAGATGTTCCCACCACGACATCACTTAAATGGTAGAGATGTCCAAAATGCCCTTCCCATCCTGCCAAATCTGACGTCCTTCAGTCTGTTCAATGACGTTCGCCCTAGGTGAGTACAGTTCTTGATTCCTTAACGCGAACCGGAAACTCAATTTACTACATAGGCGCTCGAATACGGCTTGGTCTTACACTCCTTTGCTTTTACATTTTATGTGCGTGAATCGCCTTCCTCTTGGGGAAATATTAACTTGTGGCTCGGGGGCGTAGTGGTGCAAGCGCGTCTTCATCACTCCCACACCAAATACACACTCGGCAAGCGGGATGCACTCACTGGCAGTGCGCTGGCAACTGCCTCCTGGATCTGGGCCTCAGGAGCGACCACCGGAAACGTAGCGTTTCTGAAGACTTTCACTAGTTCTGCAGGCAAAATTGCGACGTCGGCGACAATCTCTTTCACCGCAGTAAATGCTGCCACCCTTTGGGTAAATGGACAGCCGATCGGGGTGTCTAATGACTGGACATCCGCCCAGGTGTTCAGCGCCGCGCTGAATGCGTCAGCAAATACGTTTTCAATATTGGCGGGGAACACAGGCAACTCTGGTGCGCCGCCGGCGGGCCTTTTGGCCGCCATTCAAGTACAGTACAGCGATGGCTCCGCCTCTACCGTCGTTTCCGATTCGACCTGGCAAGTGTCAACAAACATCCCTTCCGATTTTCCGACCCCTGCCGACACCTCGCAATTCGCGTCCGCTGCAGTTGCTGCATCTTACGGATCTGGTGCATGGGGAACAAGTGTAACGCTTGTCTCTCCCGACCCCAATGCACCAACTCTCGTTGGGGGCACGTGGATCTGGTCCACGTCTGACGGCGAGTATGCTGCTCCTGCCGGAACCGTTGGATTTCGCAAGAACATCGTTACGCCCGTTGGGAAGAGTGCGCAGTCAGCCACAATCTTGCTGACTGCTGACAATACCTTCGCGTTATATGTTAATGGGGACTACGTTGGTGCTCCCCCGTATGAAGCGGATGCTGTAGTCGAGTCGACGGCCTGGGGCCGCGCGCAGCAGTTCAATGTCGGGCTCGACGCTGCATCGAACATCTTCACTGTCATCGTCACGAATTTTCTCAACCCTACGTCTGGTGCGACGTCGCCTGCAGGCCTTGTCGCGAGCATCCGGGTGTTATATGCAGATGGCAGCAGCGATCTCGTTGGAACAGACCCAAGCTGGCTGAATGGACCTTACACCAGCGTCTCGGCGTTCATTGCTGCCCCCGACTCGGCGCTCGCGGCTTCTTTCAACGTCGCTGCCGTTGGAGCCTGGCCATGGGGTCAGCTATCCGGTATCTCCAACGTGCTCGCTGCTGCGGGCGTTCCGTCGGCACCTTTCACCAGTAACATTGTGTCGACCGCCAACCAGAGTAGTTCAAACCCAACAGAGGGTACCACCGGAGCTGGACTCAGCGCGGGCTCCAACCCTCAGTCACAGAGTAGACTCGCGAGTAGTCTCGCCGGCGCACCTGTTGCGAGTGGTCCTAGCGGAGGCCCATCCGGCTCTGCTGCCGCTTCTACTGCACATTTAGGGAATAGTGTCGGCTCATCTACAGCAACCGGGAGCGCTGCTGCCGAGAGCTCAGGTTCGGGCACGGCGACGATTACTTCTCTTTCTTCGTTCCCCAGCGCCACTTCCGCCTCGTCTACACACGATACCCCAGTCGCTGCGATCGTTGGCGCTATTGGAAGTACGCTCACTCTACTCGTCCTGGGTTTTGCAATATTTTACTGGCGCCGTCGACGCTATCCCCGTCTCGTCCGGCGTCATTCGCAAGGCTCTAGCATGTCGCCACTCGCCAATGATGCCCAGTCCCCCGTGTCATTGGTTGTTGCTCCAGTTTTGCGATCTTCAACTGAGAGCACGCGTAGCCCAGACATGGCAGAGCTACGGCCACAAGGAGTTGGAATGAATCCATTTTCACTGACCGCACAGGAGCAAATCCCATCCACTAGGCTCGAACGCGAGAATAGCATACGGGACGTTTCCCGGGACTTGACAGGCGGGGTGGTGCCAGACAATGTTCTCATTCCCAAGACTGCTACCCCACAGTCTACCGAGACCCATACCCCTCCGCAGCGCAGTCGATCCGTATCAACGTCAGACGTCTCTGCCACCTATGACCCGCTCCCTCCGCCAAGCTACACAGAATAGTCGCCCTCGTACCCTTGTTAGTTAATTTGATGTACCCACCCTCACTTTTACACACCGCTCGTAACCTCCCGCAGCGACATCCTACCGACGCTTATACCCACCCGACCTGGGTTTCTCCATCTTCATATGCATGGTTCCAACTTACTTGCCTGTCAGTCAGTCGAGAGTTTGACCTATCAGCGTAATATGCTTCTCCGCTCCAATTCCTTTGGCCAGCACTCATGATGTGTCGAATAACCCAAGATCCGTCCGCCCCGCCAAGTGACAAGTCTTATCGGGTTCGTCTTTTCGGGTTTGGGAATCTCTTTTTTGCGATCGCTAGGTCTCCCTGTGTGCGCTCCCGCCCATCGATTTATTTTGGCGGGGTCGATAAATTACGTGTTGAAACAGAAGCGTGGCATCAATGGACACCGTCCTATTCCACGGCAAGGCGATAAGGTATATCCGCGGGAGGGTACAATAAATATGATCAATATCGAACCCAAACCAGGAGCGATGCCTGCGTCTCAATCCGACAACCGGGATACTGCGCAAGCCCTATTGCAGGACCCTTGGCTCGAAAGCACCGATGAATAAGCGGTGTAGGAGTGCTATCTGTTCGCTCTCGTACTCCGGACATGATCGAGAGTAAATGGAGGCCCGGAACGCCCTGTTGTGAAGCCGAGAGGGGGGAGGACCGGCGACTCTCGATGGGCTTGGGAAGGATGAGGCGAGAATAATCGGATTGAGTCGAGGCCGCGTGGGTGAACGCACCGGTGGGCGAGTTCATTGAGAGAGAGAAATTTGAAACACAGTGAATGGGAAGGAAATCAAGGATGGTGCAACGCCCGCCATTCATTGAGATAATTAAACGCTTTTTCATGCGCATCAAAATGATCGTAGCCCAAGCGGGGTAACTCAGAGGAGAAGACAAGCCAGAGCAACAACTTTAAGTGAATGTCGGAATGAGCTATACACGGCTGCCACATCCAGGAACTAATGCAGAACACTTGGGGGAAGCTCGGAATACGGCACGCCAAAGTTTTGGTTCAAGTCGCAGCTTCAAGCTTTGAAGCCTGAGTAAGCGCGCCAGGGAACCACGCCGTGCAACAGCCGGAAACAATCTGCAGATGTGTCGAATGTTGTAAAAGAACACATGGCGGCCCGTGCGCGACGGCGTGGCATGCCACCCAAGGCAGCGCAAGCTTTGAGATCCTGATTTGACCGCCGTTTGTTCATTTGAAAAGGCAATTCAAGACTCGAGAGAATTCGGTGCGAGTCTGCGGTCCTGGTTGAAACGCCGCCGAAGTTGATGAGGCGGCCATACCATGAATAAGTGAACTGATATTTAGTACCATCCCACCAACCCGCAGACGGAATTGCAATAGTCTTGAGTCCGAGGTGAGACTCAGAATTCAAGTAATGCCTGAGATGCCTGCGCAGTAGCTCGGGTTAACGTCATGATCGGTGTAAAAGGCGGTGAGTTGGGCTGAAAGGAGGGAGGTGTTCCATTTTGGCGAAGGAGTGTGAGAGTGGTCGCCATCGGAAGGCCGGAAAAACATCAGATGTAGATGAGAGACGCTGAATATAATGGTCCCAGGAGAACGGGAGCACGCAAGAGCTCGATCGAGCCCTGGCATTCATTCCCACGGGAGAAGATCCCAAATAAGGGAATTCTTAGTCAGCGCTACTTTGGAGCACACAACCGCGAGCACACCAGGTTGATACCAGGACTTAGACAGAGATCGCTTAGTTTGGAAGTCGCGTCCAAGTCGCGTGGCCACCAACATCATCCCGCTCACCTTTCTCGATGTGTTCCCGTTTCTTCTGGAAGAAAACATCAATTTCAGCGCTGATATCTTCATGGTGGGTAACCGCTGGCGGCCCTGCTATACTCCGGCGGAGCAGTCCATAACTGGCCGGTCAGTTATGACTGTAAATGGCGACGTGGTGCAGAAGAATAGTATGTATTATTTATTTGTGATTCGTTCCACTGGTCCCCCCACCCCCAGCCCTTTTTCTGGCTGAATATAGTATCATAGGAACGGTATATCTTGTAAAATGATCTACCAGACCTGCATGTAAAAGAAAGCGTTTCATTTTCCAAGGCGACACAGCCATGGGCTGGGGGTGCGGTTGTGTTACTCGAGGAGCCAATGTCTCGTCGACAATCCTGAAATCAAGGCGCTCTGAAATTCCTCGTTGACTTTGAAGCGGATGGATCTGATCACTGATCAAGTTTCAGTCCGGAGCGCTCGGGATCTACTGATGTGCATTTTCTCTCACTTGAGGACGCCAAACGTTGGTCTTCAGCTGGTTAAGAAACCATATTTTCCGTGCCGCATCGGTGGTCTTCGAAGCACGGTCGAACTCTCTCAAGATCATGGTGGTTAGATGTTCCCACCACGACATCACTTAAATGGTAGAGGTGTCTAAAATGCCCTCCCCATCCTGCAAAATCTGTCGCCCTTCTGTCTGTTCAATGACGCCAGGTGAGTACAGTTCTTGGATCCTCAACGCAAACCTGAAACTCAATTTACTACATAGGCGCTCGAATACGGCTTGGTCTTACACTCCTTTGCTTTTACATTTTATGTGCGTGGATCGCCTTCCTCTTAGGGCAAATATTAACCTGTGGCTCGGGGGCGTAGTGGTGCAAGCGCGTCTTCATCACTCCCACACCAAATACACACTCGGCAAGCGGGATTCACTCACTGGCAGTACGCTGGCGACTGCCTCCTGGATCTGGGCCTCAGGAGCGACCACCGGAAACGTAGCGTTTCTGAAGACTTTCACTAGTTCTGCGGGCGGGATTGCGACGTCGGCGACAATCTCTTTGACAGCAGTAAATTCCGCCGCCATTTGGGTAAATGGACAGCCGATCGGGGTGTCTAATGACTGGACATTCGCCCAGGTGTTCAGCGCCGCGCTGAATGCGTCAGCAAATACGTTTTCAATATTGGCGGGGAACACAGGCAACTCTGGTGCGCCGCCGGCGGGCCTTTTGGCCGCCATTCAAGTACAGTACAGCGATGGCTCCGCCTCTACCGTCGTTTCCGATTCGACCTGGCAAGTGTCAACAAACATCCCTTCCGATTTTCCGACCCCTGCCGACACCTCGCAATTCGCGTCCGCTGCAGTTGCTGCATCTTACGGATCTGGTGCATGGGGAACAAGTGTAACGCTTGTCTCTCCCGACCCCAATGCACCAACTCTCGTTGGGGGCACGTGGATCTGGTCCACGTCTGACGGCGAGTATGCTGCTCCTGCCGGAACCGTTGGATTTCGCAAGAACGTCGTTACGCCCATTGGGAAGAGTGCGCAGTCAGCCACAATCTTGCTGACTGCTGACAATACCTTCGGGTTATATGTTAATGGGGACTACGTTGGTTCTCCCCCGTATGAAGCGGATGCTTTAGTCGAGTCGACGGCCTGGGGCCGCGCGCAGCAGTTCAATGTCGGGCTCGACGCTGCATCGAACATCTTCACTGTCATCGTCACGAATTTTCTCAACCCTACGTCTGGTGCGACGTCGCCTGCCGGCCTTGTCGCGAGCATCCAGGTGTTATATGCAGATGGCAGCAGTGATCTCGTTGGAACAGACCCGAGCTGGCTGAATGGACCTTACACCAGCGTCTCGGCGTTCATTGCTGCCCCCGACTCGGCGCTCGCGGCTTCTTTCAACGTCGCTGCCGTTGGAGCCTGGCCATGGGGTCAGCTATCCGGTATCTCTAACGTGCTCGCTGCTGCGGGCGTTCCGTCGGCACCTTTCACCAGTAACATTGTGTCGACCGCCAACCAGAGTAGTTCAAACCCAACAGAGGGTACCGGAGCTGGACTCAGCGCGGGCTCCAACCCTCAGTCACAGAGTAGTCTCGCCGGCGCAAGTGGTCCTAGCGGAGGCCCATCCGGCTCTACTGCCGCTTCCACTGCACATTTAGGGAATAGTGTCGGCCCATCTACGGCAACCGGGAGCGCTGCTGCAGAGAGCTCAGGTTCGGGCACGGCGACGATTACTTCTCTTTCTTCGTTCCCCAGCGCCACTTCTGCCTCGTCTACACACGATACCCCAATTGCTGCGATCGTCGGCGCTATTGCGAGTACGCTCGCTCTACCCGTCCTGGGTTTTGCAATATTTTACTGGCGCCGTCGACGCTATCACCATCTCGTCCGGCGTCATTCGCAAGGCTCGAGCATTTCACCATTCGCCAATGATGCCCACTCCCGTGTGTCATTGGTCGTTGCTCCAGTTTTGCGATCTTCAACCGAGAGCACGCGTAGCCCAGACATGGCAGAGCTACGGCCACTAGGAGTTGGAGAAATAAATCCGTTTTTACTGACCGCACAGGAGCAAATCCCATCCACTAAGCTCGAACGCGAGAATAGAAGACGGGACGTTTCCCGGAACTTGACAGACGAGGTGGTGCCAGATAACGTTCTCGTTCTCGAGACTGTTACCTCACAATCTACCGAGACCCATACCCCTCCGCAGCGCAGTCGATCCGTATCAACGCCAGACGTCTCTGCCACCTATGACCCGCTCCCTCCGCCAAGCTACTACACAGAATAGTAGCCCTCGTACCCTTGTTAGTTATTTTGATGTACCCACCCTCACTTATACATACCGCTCGTAACCTCTCGCAGCGACATTCTACCGACGCTTATACCCACCCGACCTGGGTTTCTCCATCTTCATATGCATAGTTCCGACTTACTCGCCTGTCAGTCATTCGAGAGTTTGATCTCCCAGTGTAATAGGAATTCCTTTGGCCAGCACTCATGATCAGACGCGTCGAATTCGAATAACCATGCAAGATCCGTCCGCCCCGCCAAGTGACAAGTCTTATCCGGTTCGTCTTTTCGGGTTTGGGAACTACTTTTTTTTGCGATCGCGCCAAGCCACATGGAGGACGAGGAATCCTGCGATGCGCGACGAGAGGAATCCTGTGAATCCCACCACGACAGTGCCAGTTTAATCTCCATTGAGTGAAGGAATCGCTCATGACTCGCGCGAACTTAGCCTGGCGCATGAGCAACATAAAACCGTCGACCCCAGATTTAATATCGGCGAACGTGCCATCCGATGTCGTGTCTCTCATGCATGATTAGGAATTTCATCATGATCAAAGACAATTCTGACAAACACAGAGTGCTCACGGACGGAGGATAATTACCAAGATCATCACACAGAAAGGGTGAAGGAGAAAATAGGCCCTCCGAGTCGGCGATTATGCGAGTTGAATGGCACATTGATGCGAAGGCCAAATCGCAGTTTCCCTTCATCGGCGATATTTGCGGTGGAAGCGTAGTGACACTGACAACTGACAGTGAAGAGTTTACAGAAGGGCACAGGTCACAGGAGGGACACGAAGACCGAAGGTAGGATGTCATGGATTGGTGCTTGGGTGGTGCCGGTCCGAGTCGAGGGACCCTTATAAGTACTTCCGAATCGGAGGGGGATCATCAAGAGCGAAGAGCCTTCAGGCAAGCGCAAAGCGGAACGCGCAAAGCATGGTTTACGGTTATAACTGATGCAACCCAGCATAGTTGGAGCACGAGTTGATCTGGCATTACTGCTGCGCGGCGATAGTTCGTACCAAGCTGACACCAAACGAGGAAAGCGTTGCTTCAGTTTGAAGCTCCGGACGGGGGGAGTATCTTCCTCAACCAAGCGGCTACATCAGCCAACTCGTCATCCTGAATATAGTGGGCTAGTCCTTCGTAAGTGTGGAAATCTAGTCCTTCAGGAACACCAGGATGTGGTGCCTGCGGGACGCCGATCTCGGTCATAAGGTAGTTAGCACAGACACGGCCAAGCGCGCATGGCACAAGTCGGTCTGCGTCGCCATGTCCCCAGAAGATCGGAATGGAAGAAGCATGGGAGGATACCATCTAAAGTGAGGATGCTCGTTAAAAAAGGAACCAAGTTTTAGCGGAGCAGTTGCACCGATTTGAATTTATGTCTGAGAGGAAGACGCGCGCTCAACACAATCAATCCAGCAAGCTTTCTGGCGGTCGTGAGACCTGTGAGGATGGTCATGGCTGCCCCTTGAGAAATGCCTCCGAGGACGATGCGGCCAGGATCAACGCCTGAAGCAATGATTTCCTTCAAAACGGCGTCGATGGAAGCTATGCTTTGTAGTATGCCGGCTTCGTCCTCTTCACCTGGAGGGGGAATTTCGAGCGGGAAGTCGAATATCTTTATGTCAAACCACGATGGCATCCGCTTTTGCATGTTCCCTGTTACCGAGATAACGGGCCTGGCGTAATGGGAAATGTCAAAGTGGGAACATCTGGCTTGGAAAAGGGCCTACGCCGCAGGCAATATCCATTTCACTTGACCCAGTCCGAAGGCAGGATTTGAACGGAGAGTGTGAACAACTTCAAGGGGATGCCTTTTGGTGTGTCTCCCAATCCCTTTTAGTTTTCGGTTTCTTTATGAGGCAGGATAGACAGACAAATTTTTACAGCTCACATGGAGGAAGACAACAACTGCGGGGGAACCAGAGTTGGATTCAATGGGTGGAATCTCAACAACCGAAAGAGGTTGAGCTACAAACGCATTCATAATCAAGGTACTTTTGGCACGGTGGTAAAGTTCAAGCAAGGTTGGGTGACCGCCGCTCATAGGAGTCATCATCACTCGATCAAAAATGTTTTTCGTCCAATGTTTTTTGACGTGCGAATCCTTCCGTTGACCGCCCAATTACAACGAGCTCGCGTTAAGACATACTCAGAAAGAATCGAAATGCTGGAATTGTGCTGGAAGGAACCTCAGGCTCATTTGAACAACTGTTACAGAATAATTAAATGTCCACGCCGCAATAGTATTATTATCGTTGTAAATCAGTGCGCCTTGAGGAATCATGAAAGTCAGGGAACAAGCCGAGAACACCAAGTATTGAGCACTCACATTCGGAGGGTGTCATATAGGAACTTGTAGCTCTTTAAATTACCCTTGAGTCTCCGAATATCTAGACTGTACATATCCTTCAATCGGTCCAGACGTGTAAGCTCGACAGAGAATCGGACTTCGTCGCCGATGTCTTCCGTTTGGTCACCATATACGACGTCGGGAAGTGGCGGCTCTCCGGCAGCAACGACGGTGCTGCTTTGAGGAGAATCATTCTCACCCAGAACCGGTCTGGCTGGCGAAGACCGCCGTCCAGCCGGTGAGGGCTGCCGTCGCGGGAGGAGACCACGAATTACAGCACCTCCGGCTGCGCTTAGCCTCGTCTGGGAAGATGAACGGGGCTGGGCCTAATTGATTATCTTAGCTCAATTCATCACACCGAGGTCAACGAGAAGACGCACCCCAGCACTTGCGGAAACGTCCCTTCTGTCGCGGCGTCTCGCAGGCCGGATGCAGCGATATTTGAAGTCCCCTCGACATGAATGTCGACACCCATTCCGGACAGCACTTGTCGCATATGCTCCATCACCTCTGGCGGCCGCCCCGCCGTGATCATCTCATTGTCGACGGCACCGTGGTGGACTCGCATAGCTGCTCTGTTATTTCCACTGATGATGCCGGCGGATCGTCGAAAGAGTGACGTGATAGAGACCGCAGATGTTGTGCGCTGCCTATGCTCTACGGTCCCAGGCTTCACAAGAAAGGGAGACTGTGGGGGTTGCGGCGATGCGTATTTGTGGGGAACGCTGGCTACTTCTACGGAGGAGGCCGCTGCTTCGTGTTTCGAAGGCGAAAACGGACTCGACGTGA
>WIQG01000547.1:0-68728 GCA_014925785.1 Mycena galopus ATCC 62051 | reverse complement strand
CCCTTCTCTATAGGTCCGTAACTTTCAAAGCGACATTTCAAATTTACAAACATTCAATCATTAAAAGACCCTGCTCTATTGGCTAGGACCCGACCTTCCTTCCCATCGCGCCTCCCTTCCTCCGCTCTAGCTGAACCTTCGCGACGTCCATGAAAGCAAAGTCAGGAATAAGCTGCTTGGCCAACTCACGGCAGTTACTACAGCACACTTTGAGTGCTTGAGCCTGCACTAGTGTGGTCCAGAACTGGGCCTCGTTTTGCATTTCTTGCAGGTCCTCGAAGTATGAGCGTCCGGTGGTCCGGTTCAATTCTGCCAAATGGTGAAGCGAAATCGATAATGAATTAACACGTACCCCAAATGCTTCCGCCGCGCCCAACAACCACCGGACGCGGAGCCTGTGCAACAAGTCAGAAAACACAGTGATTTCTGGTCTGTAAGCCTGGCTCACGCAATGGCCGTGATGCTGGCCGATGCTGCCCTTTCTTCCAGGCTCTGGGAACTCGCCGTTGAAGTCGGGCCACGCGAGGGTTCACTGCGTTCCGACCCCCTGTAGACAGAGGGTCCATCTACACCCGTACATGAAGGGTAGACAGACCCTGTGATACGGGTCTTTTAGGGACTCACCACGAAGGAGAGGCCTGAGCTAGGATCGCAATAGCGCTCACTAGCTCAGGATGAATATGATGGGCGGGCGCCGCCGACTCAGGCGCGCACCGCTGTTGTGACCCTTCGGCGAGGGAACGTGTTACCCTTGTTAGGGGCCTCTGCACCACCGAGGCCGTGGAGCAGTTATACACGTGCTCAGGCATGCAGGGGGGGGTAGGGGTGTTCCCTCGTAAGTTCTCGTTCTCACGACATCGTAGTAGAGTGTAAGAAGTAAGTTTATTATGTAATCATATCTACACAAATATAAGATGGTGAATAGTATCTACAAGAATATACGGTAGCGAGTTAAGTGGCCACTGGCCGTGTATATACAATAATGTGCAACGTCACAGAGCCCCCCACGCGGATAGTGTCCACTTTACTTCTATTCTTGCATCTCCCCGTCTTCGAGTTCGTCCGCGTCCGGCATGTCAATGTCCTCCTCTCCTGCGTCCCCGATCCACTCACGACCGGCGCTGTCATCACGGTGTCCTGGGCCGCCGCCTCGCGCGCTTCCCTCTCCTCCTTCAGGCGCTCCTGCTCCTTTGCGACACGACCCGAGCATTTCCCTCGACGCGCACGACTTTCTTCCACCAGTACGGAGTCCCCGGCGCGAGGTACGAGCTTCTTCCGATGTGAGTTACGCCCGATCTTGCGATGATACTGGGCTAGCTCCGAATCCAAAGGATTGTCGTGTCGAGGAGGGGGGGGGCCGAGGGCGCATCTCGATCATGGACGAACTGCCCGTACTGCCCTCGATGCCCATTCGTTCCACCAGGGGCAACGAGCCGCTTAGCCAATTGGCTAGCGGGGCCGTCGCTCGCGCTCCCAACGATGTCGTTGGTTCGTGACCTGGCCCCGCGAAGCGGGAGTGGACAGTCTGTCCGCTAAGGCTGGTGGCGGGGACGTCAATCGCTCAGCCAACGACGTGGTGGGGCTGCGGGCTTGTCCGGGCTGAGCGGGGGTGGACAATCGATCCACCAGAGCTAGAGATGGGGAAGTTAATCGCTCAGCCAGCGATGGCTGTGATGCGCATGCGGGATGCCGCGGTGTCGGGGTGGTCAGCCGTGTGGCCAGGCTGGGCGGGGAGGCAGGCGTGAGGAGACACGACGGTGGTGGCGACGTCAGACGGTCACTTAGGACGCCACCGACAGTAGGTTCGGGCTCACGGTCATCTACTATTCGCGGCCCAGAGAGACGGTGCACGAGCTCGAGACGTCCCATTGTCGCATTTGATTCCCTCATCCCCTCGGTTCAGTAGGTGTTCTCGAGGGCGTCGCGGTTCGGACGGGGGTCAGCATTGTCCTCCTCGTGCAGGTCCCAACAACGTGGGCGCGGTGGGTGGTCGTACTGCGCTCGCAGCTGCGGCTGGCAGCTCTGCGACCAAGGGACCCTGCGGCTCTGCTTTGACGAGAGGCGTTTCCGTGCGACGCTCCGAGTTAGGACGCGGAGACCATGTCTCGTGAGGAGCTATCGCTTCCTGTCCCCACCGCGAGTTCGCGCAGGAGGACCATAGGTCGGTGGGGACTTCGGCGAGGTTCGGGCTGCTTGCGACTTGTGAGGACGTCACTCCTACGTTTCTCGTGGGATCGCTCGGAGCGCTCGCCGCGGACGGTTCGTAGGGTGGAGGCGGCGCGGCGGATGCCATCTGCACCGGGTCGTCGTATATCTCGTCGTCGTTGGGCAGCGGTACCCACACGTCCTTTGTGTACAGTGCGGCCTCCTCGTATTCCTCGTTACGCCTGTAGGAAATCCCAATCTCCCTCTCCGCGAAACTTATCGCCCCGGTCAGTGCTCGACCCGCCGCAGCGTCCTCGAGACGGACCGACATTAATCCTGCGCGCGGATGATGCACAGAGGGTACGCCAGACTCCTCGAGAAGTGATTGTTGTAGAGGGCGTGAAATATATGCGAGCTGATGGAGTCGTCTATCCGCGAATAACCACCACATTCGTGGGTGTATCTTCTGTGGAGGGGAGTTCTACTTCCATGCCCCCTGTGGGGTCGGGGAAGTCATCGTCCTCGTCGTCGCTGCTCGAGCCGATGCTGGCCTCGTCCTCATCCTTCTCCTTGCTTTCCTTTGGTGATACCGCGCTCCGCTGTCTTTTTAGTTCCCTCCCCTTCGCGGAAAGGCAAGTCAGCGGCGCGAGGGGTCTCTGCTCTTCGGCCGTTGAGAGTGGAATGGGACTCCGCGGTCTCATACATCCAGTGGGAGGCGCGCTGCAGCATCCACGTTCCCCCACTCTCAGTATAGAAAGGGAATCGTGGTACCGGCGCGCCAAACGTCTTGACGTCAAGGACCCCGTCTTCAGTGCATAGCGCCCGCAGAACAAATGCCGTCCTCTAACGCGGTCAAACCATTCCTTTCCCTCGGGTTTCCTTTTCTTTCCCCAATATACCCAAGCAGCTCGACCATTGACCTCATCTAGTTCCCACTTCTCCCACTTTCGCCCCCATCTGGCCCTTATAGGCGGAGGTACGATCCAGGGCACTCTCGAAGAGTCAATGACTCGTCTCTCGAGAGCCAGTGCCGCATACTTGTCTCGATCCGCAAGTGGGGCAGGTGTGACGTAGTTAGGAGGGGCGTCGTCGGTGAGCGGAATGGGACGTTCGTCTCCGACGGGAGGTACCACCAACTCGTTCATAAGCGTGGCCTCTGCGAGCCCGCCCGCTATGCCCTGTTCAACATGGTGGGCTCGCGTCGTATTTGGGCAAGCCAATCGTTGGACGTATAGGGAGGAGGAACAGATCCGGTCTTGCGGATTCACGGTGGAGGCGATGGATTGAGCTCGTCCATCTGATGATAAGAAGAGAGAGTTGAGGCGAAGACCGTCGCGGCGAGCGATGCGTTGATACGGATTCTGGAAGAGGATATCCGGTAGCTCTGTACCCTCGAGGAACGTGGCGAAGGAAGGGGTGGAACGGTGGACGACGTCGCGGGGGATTTCCTCGGGTTCGTACTCGTGCAGAACGAAGCACGGAACTCGGGACCGAAGGTATAGTAGAACTCCTCGTTCGTCGAGGCCGTTAATCCACAATCCAACTAACGTGTCGTCCGCGGCAGACATGTCGGAGGCTCTCAAGTCTTCCAGGCTCATCGTCGAGAAGCGGTGTCTTTTGCTGACCCACAGAAGCCAGGCTTCCTTCTCCCGGATTGCCCTTTGTATGTGTACGCCGCGGTCCACTGCTTCTTCCCATGCTCGGGTGGTAGATAACTGGTTGAGCTGCGCGGTATCAGGAGCGTGAGGACGGGCAGCCCAAGTTCCCGATCTCGGTAGGAACAAGTTTTCCAGCGCTTGGATCCTTGCATCGAGTTCGCGTGACAACGCGCTCAGTTGATCAAGGAATCCAGCTGCGAAGGACCCGTACCGCGTGTCGAGCGAGTTGCACTCCCAAACGTTGGGGAGGGGTGCGAAAGCCGGGTAGGCCGGGTCGTTGGTTCCTACGACCAAGTGGCGCCTCAAGAAGGGCCAATGACATCGAGAGGGATTTGAGTACTGCGGCGAGTAGAGGCAGTCGTATCTGCCGGCATGTCCGTCGTATCGACGCTGTTCCTTCACCTGAATGATGTCCGGGAGGAAGTCGCTACGCGCTTCTCCTGGAAGGAACGGGAGCTGGTTGGAGTTTGGCGACCAGAGTTCGAATCTTCGTCCGTTAATGCGCACGACGCGAGATGTCAGGCGAGGCAGATGGAGAAGGTCGAAGGATAGACCTGTGCGGAGGGTGGGTATTCCTGAGTAGCCGGCCTCACAGGCGAGCCTGCGATGCCCGTAACATGGAGGGGGCGAGTTGGACATGTAGCACCAGTGTAGATTCGGTCGTAGCAATAGATAAAGTTTCTAGTTTCCGCGCTCACTCAAGGAGGATCGCGTTGACTAGGGACAGGCAGAAACTCTGGATGGTCGTGTCACGGTGCTCGTAGACGGTCTTGAATAGGAAGGTACGTAGTATCGCGCTCACTCCAAGAGGATCGCGAGTACGTGGCAGAGGAAGGAAAAGAGTTAAGTGATAGAATTACATAAGCCTGTCAAAGGCCTTCGCACACACCGCCCCCGGCAATGTGTCCCGATTTCCCGCCCGGGAATATTCGGCCGCTAGGTCAACTTATGCAGCTGAAGGTACTCGCGTTTTAGAGCGGGCGCGTTCCTGAGATCTCTTTCCGAGACCCAGGTGTCATCCGCCGGGCCATACCCTTCCCAACGTACCCTGAATAGCCTCTGGCTCCCGTTCTTGCGCGGCCGAACCATGTGGCCAATTATGGCTTCAACCACATATTCCTCCGTCGCCACCATGTAATCCCTGGTGTCAGGAAGAACCGTGCGCCCTTCTGGGTCCACGGGTACGTGATACTTGCGGAGATGCTCCAGGTTGAATACTGGGTGCATTGGGTAGGTATCGGGGAGACGAAGTCGGTAAACTACAGGATTGATTTTCTCCAGAACCTCGAATGGGCCGATGGTCCGCTGGATAAGTTTCCTCCCTGTACCTTGTACGTCGACTAATTCCAGTGAGTGGGGATTGACCAGCACGAAATCCCCTTCCTCAATTTTCTCCACCGGGCGTCGTCCCTTGTTGTAAGCTCGCGCTTGCCTTTCCTGCGCGAGTACGACCGCGTCCCGCACGGCCCTTCAATGGCTTTCAATGGCCTCGATGAAGTGTTCACCCTTCTGACTGGGCAGGAAGGGTCGAGCCACCGGGTCCTCAGGGGTGTCGAAGAGGCCTGCCACTCCCTTGGGATGGTAACCGAGTAGTAAGAAGTTCGGGGTGTAACTGGTAGAAGAATGTACGTTGGAGTTGTATGCAAAAGCGATCTGCCCGAGCCACTGTGCCCACCAAGTTCGGTCCGTGGCCACGTAGGCCCGTAGCATCTGCTCGATTGTGGCGTTAAGGATCTCTGTTTGGCCGTCGGTCTGGGGATGATGTGCCGATGATAGAGCCATGACGCTGTGGTACTGCGCGACCACCGACCTCCAGAAGGCCGTGGCCCAACGCTTATCCCGGTCCGCTATAATTCTCTCAGGCATCCCGTATACATTGACAACTCGATCCACGAAGAATTTGGCGAAACCTTCTTGAGATAGGTTGTTATGCATCAGGATAATGATCGCGAATCTCGTTAGCTTGTCCACGATGACCAGAATGGCGGTGAACTTCTCGGGTCCCGAGGGTGGTAGTCCGGTGATAAGGTCCAGGGATACAGTAGCGAAGGGTCTTGACGGAATGTGAGCGGGACGAAGGCCCCCCATGCGCTGCCTATGGTCGGCTTTAATCTTCTGGCAAATGTCGCAAGTCGTAGCGAATTCCTCTGCGTCCCGCCGCAGCGTCGTCCAGAAGAATAGTTCCCGTAATCGAGCCACGAATTTGAAGGGTCCCGCATGAGCACTCTCGTGTGGGGACTCGTGGATTCCTTTCAGGATAAAGCGCACTTTCGTGCGAGGAACACACAATTGTGTCTTCCAGTCGGCGTCCACGAAATACAACATCCCGTCCCTGCCCTTCTGAAACCGTGACGGCGTGAGCACTTTGTCCGGACTGGGCGCCTCTTCCACATAGCAATCCTTGAAGTACGGGCCCTCCAGGTAGGCCTTCCCAAAGCTCTTCCGCACCTCATCAGACACGGACACCAGAAGGTGAGAGCGTTTGTTCCAGTCCCCCTCATCCTTATCCGGTCGAGCTCCAACCGGATATTTCCAATGGTCGTTTTGTGGGAAGGGCAACGGGTCCGGCGCCACGATATCATCGCGCTCACGGATCCCCGGTGTAGCGTCCCCGTCGCGCTCACGGTTACTCGGTGTGGCAAAATTATCGCGCTCTCGAGCACCCGGTGCAGCGTAGGCGTCTCGCTCGCGGGTTCCCTTGGCTCGGGTGGCGTTGGCGAGTTCTTCCTCCGCTTCCTCCTCCTGAGCCTTCTGCCCGCGTGTCCGGACCGGAAGAGCGTACTTCTCTACCGCGTCCTCCCACCACCAAATCGCGAAAGCTGCCTTCTTGGCTGGCGCGAACATCCCTCTATCCTCCATTCTCTGAGCTTCCTCTTGCCTGTCTTGATCGGACACGATGGTGTCCAGATCATCCCTGACCGGCGACTCATGCTGTGGCGTTCTTGGCAGCCGCGAGAGCGGGTCCACGTTGGAGTGGACCCTCCCGGGCCTGTGGACAATCCTCAGTCCCGGGTAGGCAGCAAACACCACCCCCCACGCCGCTAGTCGACGGTTCGCGTTCTCATAAACGCGCGCCCATTGCAACGCGGCGTGGTCCGTTACGAGGATTACTTGCTCTCCCTCGATGAACGGGAATCGCACTAGCGCTTCTGTAGTTCCGCTCTGCAGATTTCAAACTCCTGCTCCAATACGCGATCACACGCTCAACGTGCACCGTCGTCTCGTCCAGCGACGCTCCCCACACATCCTCCTTCCCTACTTCCTTCACTTCCTTCTCCAGCGTGGTGAATAGCTTAGGGACCGCGCCCCCCGCGTCCCAAGCAGCTTGGAGTTTGTTGTAGGCGACCGTCCCCTTCAGGTCTGCGACGAGTATTGGCTGAATCTGTTGCAGGCTGGACCCAATCGCGTAGTCTGATGTGTCCGTGTATAGTCGGTAAGGCACGCCTTGTATCGGATGGCCTAGCACCGGGGCTTCTGACAACGCGTCCTTCGCTTGCCGGAATGCTATCTCTTGTTCCGCGCGCCACTCCCACTTCACGCCCTTGGCTAACAGCAAGAAGAGGGGTTTCGCGATAAAAGCATAATAGGGGATGTAGTTGGCGAAGTAATTGACCATGCCCAGGAATTTCTGGAGTTCCGGGACCGACGTCGGGCGATCCAATTCCTGAATCGCCACTACCTTCTCCTTGTGCGTCAACAATCCAAGTCGCGAGACCTTCTGTCCGAGCAACAGGATGGAGGAGTACCCGATAAAACACTTCTTGGGTTCCAGAGTGATCCCCGCTGCGGCTATCGCTCCCAGAACGCGATCCAGATGGACGAGATGCTCCTCCCACGTCCTCGAGAAGACCACAATGTCGTCGATGTACACGAGCGTGAAGATCCAAAGGTAAGGGGCTAGGACTCCTTGCATAATGCGCTGGAAAATGGACGGCCCGTTGCACAACCTGAAAGGCATCCGCTTGAATTGCCATAACCCTCGATGCGACCTGAAAGCCGTCTTCTCCTTCGCATCATCATCCATCTCTACTTGGTTGAAGCCCGCTAAAGCGTCGAAGGAGGACAGTACTTGCGCCCCCGATAACGCCCGGATGATATCCGATTGTCTAGGTATCGGAAACTCGTCTGGTACGGTTTGCGCATTGAGCTTGCGATAGTCTACCGCCAAGCGCGCTTTCCCGTTGCGGAATACTACTACACAAGGCGCCCCCCATGGACTCCTCTATGACGTCGCGCTCAAACCAAAGGTCCATTTGTTTGTCAATAACTTCTCTCTTGGCTGGCAACGCTGAGTACATCGGCACTGAGATGGGTTGCATATCCGGTTTCACGGGAATCGGAGCCTTCTCCTTAACGTGACCCAGTCTTCCTCCTACTCCGAAGGCGGCCGCGTTACGACGTAAGACTTCGTCCAAGCGGGGCCTTATGTGCTCCGGTATGTCAGGGCCTAGGTTGACGAGCTGAGCGACGTCTTCTACTCCGTCGTGCCCTTCCCCCAGTTCGCTAGCCATGACGGCGGTCTTGGGCCCGGCGAGAACCTCTCCCTCGCCCTCCTCGGCAGCGCTCACAGGGATACTTGGCCTCGCATAGGGTAAACCCTGCGCACTCAAGTTCTCCTGGATCACTCGTGCCATAGCTTCTGCTGATGCAACAAACTTCTCGTGTTCCGCCTCCATCTTGGGCGTGTCGGCGTAGTCCTCTGGTCGATGTAGCTTGCCCACGACGTCCCCGGCCCTTATGTACCAAGGACGGGTACTAGGATTTGCAATGGGCAAGTAGGGGGCTGCAGCTTGGATGAGCGTAGTCGGAGCAGCTAATACGCTCGCGTCTTCCGTGCCCACTACCACTTTCTCTACTAGCCATTCTTCCGCACCCTCGAACGGTCCGGTTATGAGAACGTTATGCACCGTTCCCGCCTCTATAAGGACGTCCTGCGCTGCCAGGACCGGAGGCGCGCTGAGCTTCCCTTCCTTAGCCCTTCTCGCGTGCGAACGCTAGTAGGATGTTTTACGGATGTTGGGCATCAGGCGCTTGAGGGTGCGGGCTAGGCACGCTCGCCGAATGTTGAAGCCAAGTTTCAGGGAGTGCGTTGCGGAAGCTGGGATTACATGCCGCGAGCAACCGACTTTTACCTCGCAGTGCCCGGTCGCCCAGTGGTTAACTCCCAATTCGTACATGGAGTGGAAGTCCTCGCCCAAGAGCAGAGGCACTTTCATGTTACGGACCACGTACGCCTCCAACTCGAAGCACACCACTTCCCCTTCCTCGGTGACCATATATAGCGAAGTTTTGATGTAGCCCAGCACCTTGGCTTCACCTGTCAGGTGGTATAAGCTCATACACATGCCGTGCTTTGGTTTGGGAAGACCCGGTATGGATGCCCAGAATTCCTCGGACATGAGCGTGAGGTCCGCCCCAGTATCCAGTCGACCGTCGATCTCGACGAAATCCAACGAGCCGACCTTGCATTTGACGTGGAGAGCCCTCGAACCCATGGATCCCAAGCCATCAGGTAGATGCCTGACTTTCCGGGCTGTGTATATCGGCAGGCCATCGTCCGTGTGTGTCGTAGTGAGCTCTGCGAATTGCACTCTTTTGCGAGCGCATTCTCGTTCCACTCGTCTCGGGACGGTCGGGGGATCGTCGTGTTCCACTGCCTTCCCCTTCTCGTTCCTATGCGTGATGGACCTGGAGAAATGTTCTCTCCATCGCGTGTTGTGATTTCGTCCTCCCGGTACGACATGAGTAGCCTTAGCTTCCGCGGCAGAGGAGTTCACTACGAAAACCTGTCGGATTTCCGGATTCTCAGGGGATTCACGCGTGTAAACTGACGAGGGGTTTCTGGATTCAACGATCATGGCTAGGTACACCTTGTCCTCTGCTTCCTCCTCCGAAGGCTCCCAGTCCACGAATATCATGTGCGCCTCGCGCAGCATGGTCCATTTCCCGTACATGGTGCATTCTCGTGCTATGTGATGCGGACTGGTGCAAATAAAGCATTCACCCTTCGGAGGGTTAGGGTTGACCACGGAGTCGTCACGCTTGAACTCGAAACCGTTCATGGTCTTCCCTTTGGGCCAGAAGACTTTTCCGGTGCCCCCTGAACTCGGGGTACCTCGCTCTCGCCGGCGGTCCGCCGCCATGGCCGTCCTCTGTTCCGGGGCCTCTGTCTCCTCTCCCGGCTCGCTCTGCTCGTCCGACTCTACTCTATCGGCGGCGTGCGCGTGGCGGGGGAATCCACGGCGCGGATTCGTGTTTGACACGCTTCCGTGCGCCATGAAGCTCGTGACTCGCTTCGCTAGAAGCCAGTCTGCGAGGAGGCTGTCGGAACATCTTTGCGAGTACGTGAGCAGGGAGTCGATATCGGGACAATTCTGTTCATTGACATCTCGGTTCCATGCTAGTGGCTGCGTGCGGAGTATGCGGGAAACGGCTTGCGGTCCATCCGCGGCGTCGTCGAATATAAAGGAGTGGTATTGCGCTCTTCGTTGGAAGAAGTCGATAGGGGCTTCAGATTTGTGTGCCCAGATTGACGGAACGACATCTCCTCGAACTCTTTCTTCCAGTCCAGTAGCCATTTGGGTGTAAGGAATTGGCGTCGGATAGCATTGAGCAGGTGATCCCAATCGCTCGAGTAGGCTAGCATTCGTGGGGTCGGGAGGGTCGTCCACCAACGTAGCGCACGGTCCGTGAACTTCGACGGCGCCATCTGTGCGATGTCCTCCTTCATGCGAGGGCTCATAATAGCGAGTCCTGACATGGCTATGACATAATGGATCACTGACTCGTCCTTGCCGTCCCAGGAGGGAACTACTGATATGTTCAACTTGGGATTAAGCTGCCAGCGATCCATGGCGCTCGCAGGATACCCTGGTGCGCTGTAGCTTCCGCCTCCGCCGCCACCGCCTCCGCCTCCACTGTGGCCGCCTCCACCGCCGCCGCCTCCACCGCCGCCGCCTCCGCCTCCACCGTCACCTCCGAGGCCCCCTTCACCATTATTGTCAGGCTGGGTAACCCATCCTGGTGGTAAAGGTGGGCACGTGGGAGTACGGCCCGCACCTTCCGATTTATTGGGCACAGGAGCGTCAGGAACGGGAGCAGCGTTCATTATAGGCGCTGATTGATATTGGTAGCTAGTCCACGAGTGGGATTGAGGCGCGGCCACGCGTTCCGAATAAAATGACGTAGAACCCCGTATCATCGATGGCCCCCCACTCCTGGGTGCCGGATTGAGGGTGTCTCTGATAGGGCCTTGCCCTGGTAGAGAGTTGACCACTGATATACGCACTGGCGATCCCGTCGCGAACCGGACTCCCGGTGCCGGCGCTCCTCAATCAGGTGCAATTCCCTCGGTCAAGGGAGCGCTCACTCCTGTCCACAGGGGATTTTCCTGGATAGTAGGGATCGAAGACCGTGGTTTGTAGTACTTCGCGCGCGGACTCTCTCCCAGCTGATGCACCATCCGAGCTCGAGCAGCTTCATCGATTAATGTGGCGCACGCCGAGTAATCCTTCCGCAGAAACAGGCGAGCCAGTTCTTTCCCTGTTGGTTGAGTTCCGAACTCCCTCCTGACTTCGGAAATTGTGGAATCAGCGGACTCAATCTCGTCCCCGCGGTAGTCGGGGATTAGGGTGGATTTAATGGTGGACAGGTACCGAAGTATATGGTGGTTGCCTCCATCGAGACGTTTCTGGAGCGAGGTGAGGGCGAAACGTAACTCGACCTCCACTGTGGAGCATTCTAGCATGTACAGAAATCCATAATGAGGGTCCAACTGGAAACTGGTGGCTGGATCCTTGCATCGGAAAATTGTTAGAGCCTCGAGGATCTGTTGCACGGCTACAACGGCGTGGGCCACTCTGGAGAGGTAATCGAGGGCAAGACTGAAGTATTGCTGAGGAGTACCCTTCTCCAAACATCGCAACGGGACGGTAGCCGCGTCGTAAGCGATCGCCTCCTCTATCACTTGCCCCAAATGACTCCACTCGAAGGACCAGTGCTCGCGGTCGTAGCGGATGATGGCGTCGCATAATGCCGCCGTAGAGGCTGGATCCCAGTGCGGGATTTCCCCTCCTATGGCCCCGAATTCCACTAAGGGGTCGTCATTCGTTTCCGGATCGTAGTCGTGGTACCGTTCCACCGCGTTCATCAGCGGCTCCTTGTACAAGTCAATGGATTTACCGGCGCCGCTAAAGAATCGTTCCGGTGAATACGCCGCCGCACCCTTCCTTCTGGCATGGAGAGCGGACGAGATACTGTTGCTTTCCCCTTCCTTTCCCTCCGCTTCGGACGCTACGAGGCTGTCCGTTGTCATGTCCGATTCCTCGGATATGTCCCCCGATGAAGGGGGTAGCGGCTTGGAGGTCGGGGACGGGAGCGCGCTCTCGTCACGACGGTTCGCATCTTGCGTACCAGCGTCGGGACGGATCGCACTCTGCTGCATAGGAGACGCGGGGAAAAGCGAAGTAACCAGGCTCGCGGGTGTACCTGCCTGTACTGTATTGGCGGGCAGGTGTCCCCTGATAGCGGCGCCCTGCATGTGGGAGGGCAAGGAAGGCTTGTCCGGTAGCAAAGGCAGTCGAGACTCGACGGAGCTGAATGGCGCGGGCGGTGCAGCGGGTGTAGTGACGTCCCTGGCCTTCGAGGCTGCGGTAGGGGTGGATACATTCCCCGGACCCTTGCGAGCCGCCTTGGTGGGGGTGCCGATGCTGTTAGCTCGAGGTGCTGTCCTCGAGTTCTGCGACTTTACCGAGGTTGGAGCTCGGTTCGAGCTGGTGGACGGTGCAGCCTTCCTTGAAGGCGCGCTCGTACCCCCGTTTCAGTTCCGAGGCATCATGGACCCCGCCTCTGGAGACGGAGCGGATTGGACGGAGGGGACCGCTTGTTTTCGAGTTGAGGCCGCTCGGTCGATAACTGGATTTGGATTATTGTGGTCAATGACAGGGTCGCGCTTTTTGGCCAGTAGTTCAGACTGCTCCATGGTGGGCAGAAGAGGAATACAGAGCGAGAGGGCCGATGGGAGCGCCCTTTTTCAAGGATGTTGGTTCTTCGGTTCCGCATTTCCCCTTGTGCCATCGCTTGCTGCTGAAACTCTCCTTGGAACAGGTCGCTGACAGCGCTCTCGTACCAGGAGGTATCGGGCGGGCTACTTCCAAGTCACTACGGTTCGCCCAAGGGCGCTCGCGTAGCTAGTCGTGGCCAGGTCGACGATGACTTGGACGAGCAGAGGGTTGAGAGATTTAGTGGCACTGCCAATCACGTGACCGATCTGTTATCCCGGATCAGATGCCTTTTCACAAGTCGGTGTGAGCTGGCACAGGACACGCCAGCGTGCTCCGGGTCGCCACCAAGGCTGCTCGCCCCCCAGGGTTGAGTGCCGGTGGCCCTCGGGTCGCGAATCCTCAACGTCTACGTCACGCTTCCGCGTTCTCAAGCTTCGGGGCGAAGCGGTACAGGCGCACGCGCCCTCCAGGCTTTGTCCCACGTCCTCTCTTCATGGTGAAGCCCCCCTCGCGGTGGGCTCCATTGTGATACGGGTCTTTTAGGGACTCACCACGAAGGAGAGGCCTGAGCTAGGATCGCAATAGCGCTCACTAGCTCAGGATGAATATGATGGGCGGGCGCCGCCGACTCAGGCACGCACCGCCGTTGTGACCCTTCGGCGAGGGAACGTGTTACCCTTGTTAGGGGCCTCTGCACCACCGAGGCCGTGGAGCAGTTATACGCGTGCTCAGGCATGCAGGGGGGCGGTAGGGGTGTTCCCTCGTAAGTTCTTGTTCTCACAACATCGTAGTAGAGTGTAAGAAGTAAGTTTATTATGTAATCATATCTACACAAATATAAGATGGTGAATAGTATCTACAAGAATATACGGTAGCGAGTTAAGTGGCCACTGGCCGTGTATATACGATAATGTGCAACGTCACAGACCCGTTTGTCTACCTATGTCTACATACCATAGCCACAGTTGATCTACCTAAGTCTAAATCAGTCTACTTATGTTGATGTACATACACACACCGTGACACACGTGGACCGACGTAGCCACACGTACGCGGATGTAGACACATTTGTCAACGTTATTGATTGGCGGGTCTACAGCCTTACATCACCGTGACACGACTACCAGGGCTGATCCCGGAAGCTGATAGCGCAAGCTCAGAGACCTGGCATGCAAGCAGAATATTCAGGGAGTTTAATGCCTGACCCATGCCATACAGCATAAAAAATGGCCATGTGCGTCTACGTGCGTCGACGGGGTAGACGCAGATCGACTGACGTAGCCGATGGTTCATGTACGGCATGTAGACGGCATGTAGATGGACGTAATCTAAGCTCGCCGAACATTACGGCGTACACACGGGTAGCCGTGCATAGCCTCATGTAGCCTCGGCTCGACAACCCGTAGATGGACGTAATCTAAGGTAGACAGGGGTCGGAACGCAGTGGTTGAGTCCTGCAGTCGGATCAGGCGAACTTGTTCCTTGCGGAGTCCAGGCGGTCCAGCAATAGTGGAACCGAATGCGAGACCGCCATGGGTCATTCCCGTTGCGCGGGTCATGTTGACGGTGTATGGGGGCGTGACCTGAAGCGCCTTGTGGATCGTCGAGACTGCATGTCCGTAGCAGACGAGGCAATACGCCGCTTCCCCGTCTGGACTCCACCCGCGAGCGAAATACGGCCACCGGTTCTCAGCTCTTGCGAGCAAATGTCCTGAGGATTAACTTGAGCTCGATCAAAGGTTGTCTTGGAAAGCACTCACCCAGGCTATTACTCAAATCCACAACCGATGTATTCGCTGAATGCGGATAGAGTCTGAAGGTTTGTGGTACTGATGGCCAAAGAGGCTGTTTGAAAAGACTGTCCCTAGATGAGACTGGGTGGATGAGGAATACTCCGAAGACTCACAGCGCTCGGGAAATGGCCTCTACCAGCTCTTTCTCGCTAGAAGCTGCGGAAAGAAATCCTAATGGTCTGCACTGATGAGCAAACACAGGGAGATAACCCAAGACCTGCCAAGAATTGTATGAGCGAAACACTCCAAGATCGAAATTCAGGAGACTCACTGCGCTGACGACCGCCTCCCTTAGTTCCGGAGACCAGTCATTTGGAAGTCGGGGGAGCGCAAACTGCGCGCAAACCTTTGTCAAAATTGCTGAGCAGAAGGTCGCGGTGGGGCCGAGCCTCAGGAGGAGCCTGGAGAGCGGATATTTTTCGCAAAGATGATGGAGGCAAGAGAGCAGAAAATTTGGTACTCCTGACACAGAATAGGAGATTTACGGAACTATTCTGTGGTGAGACATGGTTGGCTCCCCTCTGGACGAGCACCGCCACAGTGATCCTCGTGGCATTGCAGGGAAGCAAAAGAAATTCAGCTGGGGTGCGGCAGAAATTAAATCCTGGGACCTCTATAGTGCACAACAGCCTCTCGTTATACCATGTCGCAGCGTATGTTTGCGCACTGCGAAGTGACGACGAGACCACCGACTTGATTATTATTCCCACGGTTCAGCCCCGAGCCGGGGTGGATTGATTGATTGACCGATTGATTGATGACCGCGGAAAGAGATGTTGCGGAGGCGGGGTCGGGGTCGGTACGTTGGATGGGTAAGTAAGTGTTAGGTACTACTAGCGGGAAGTGACGGACGGATACTAGACCGACAGATAGGATGCTGTAGCATTTCGACCGCGTGTTCCGCCCTTGTCACGAGTCACCTCAAATTTTCATATTACCAGGTGTTCAAATGGCGGTTCCGTCTGTCACCTTAGCTCAAGTGTTCATTTTCACAAATATTCTCTGGAGGCCCAGAGGCACAACAGGCATCATTGACGCTTGGTATTCTTTGGTACAAAATACGTACGGTTGGCTCGAAGAACTTACCCGACTCTGAGTCAATACTACATCATCCGGAAAAACTCGGACAAGGCAGGGACATGGCCGACGCCCTCCCATAATCCACCAACTGGCTATTCACAATCTTTTTCTTTTTCGAACGCGCCCTCATCTGTTGCCAGCGACACAGAAAAAACCAGATTCCAAGTGGAGGATACTGAGGTCGTTCCTGTCGCGCTCTGGCTCGGTCAGAGTAAAATGCAAACACTCGTTCCGGAGCTGCGGTGTGGGGCCGGGGCGAGCATCAGATTTCTTTTGTGCATTTCATCAACATTTTAACGAAAATTAGAGTGACTTGAAATTGGTTTTTGGGCCCTTTGTCATGTTCAAAAAATTGAGAGAGCATTTGACGAAGGAACAAGTTAAAGGGAAGGACCAAGGATTCAGACTCGTGAGAGCCCCGCGGGACTTCGGCAGCTAAATTATGTCGGAAATTTGTAATTTGCATGACAAGGCCTGATCAGGCTCCATAAGGCCGTAATGACGGCAAGCAATATCAGACGTGATCCGATAGAATATAAACTCCGATTTAGTATTATAAGGCAAAAATGGGGCCGCTGTCACTCTGATTGGCTCTGACAAGATTTGTCGGTGTCTTATCAGAGCCTTATAACGTAACAATCTGATAAGACAATTTTTATTTTTCCGACATTTTTTAATGCATGTCATTCGAACTTCATTCGAACATTGAGAGTTCAACATTAGGGGAATTCACGGTAGGGAATATTTCGCGTTTGTGAATAAATATAATCAAGTGATGGGACCAATATTTCCACAAACGAAGATATTCCACAAACAAGATTTAATCTCGTTTGTGGAATAAACCCCCGTTTGTAAAATATATTCATATGGAAACAATAAAAATAATAGGTGCCACACAAATGGGGTGATCACACATTTACTTGTTGGGTGAGGCCACCGCTATGAGCGTGGCGTGACTCGTACTTAACTTTTTATTTTATTTTATCTGAATCATCCCTTGGTATCGTTCCGATTGATGTTTTTCTACTCCTTCGTTGCTTCTGGAAGGTATGCATACTCAATGTAACTCTGGTTCAATATACCTTATATTTGATTACAGAGGGTGAAACACTGGTTGGTACACAAGAATATGTGCAGAGATTAAACGAATACAAGAAAAAGCGGCTGTCGACGGACCGTATGGCCCGGTATTGATTGCCAACAGTGATCCTATTGAATTACGTTATAAGTAGGAAGGGACGAGCATCCCAAATAAGGCGATATTGTTCACCTGGATAATACTTGTTTGATCAACTTTCTGCTCTTGTTGCACTTGTCTACCTTTATTCACTTAAATTGTGATGTGTACGCCCACTGCATTCCAAATTGAGTCTTATGCTATAGCCTACCTAAGCGGTTTTAAATACTCATACCCCAATACCTAATCTACATTGGATCATTCCCGGTAATTTCTGGTACTTAGACACCACCAGTCAACTTGAGTTTGCCAATGACACCGTAATCACTGGGTCTACCGAGAGTTAACGATGGCCTACATTGTCGTGGCATCGGACAAAGGGTCAATGTGACATCACGCTCTGGTTAGCCAGAGCGTGACGTCACATACTTGTAATATCGCTTAGTACTAGCGCCTGTCGGGTCAAACCCAGTCTGGCTTCTCGTGTGGTTGCTCTTCATGATCTCTGATTGATAGTGGTTTGGTGCGCCTCCGTGATGCCATCTCAGGGCGCCCGAAAAGAAAAGCCAAATTGGGTTCTTAGTCGCGGGTTTGGCACCCTGTACGGGCGATTAATTTCATCTTGATTCTACCTGAAGTTCGGAGTACCTGCGGACTTTCCGTCAGTGAGCAGTAAACAGCCACTACAGAGCGCAAATTGGAAAGCCGTACAGCCCAGAAACCAGACCGAAAGCAAAGTAAGTTCACCGAACCTCGGTCTGGACCAGATCAGAACAAGTTCACACATCAAGTGGCAATAACATATAACAAAGGGCAGATACATTATCACTATAAAAGTGCTCCCCAAGGGTGCCTCTTGTCAAGCCTCATTCCGACTGGCGCTGCAGAAGTGGTTTTCGCATGTGGCCCCAGTCCGAAACTTGACATCGCTATCCGCCATCGCCACGATATTCAAAGGCCCAGCCTCAAGCACCAAACAGAAAAACTATTGAGAAGTCAGGCTATGTATCTTCCGGTCCGGACACCGGGGTCAGGCACTATACAAGCCAAAAAATGGAGCAGCTAATGCATTTCACAACTCTGTCTCTTACCGCTACCATTGTCGCATGGTGTGTACATGCAAACCCAATAAATAAGTAATGGTTGGCGCACCCAATCGCACTGACCAGTACAAGCATATCGTCTTTCGGCGCTTTCGCTAGCACTGTCAATGCATTGTCGTCCGCGACCGACGGTGTGGGTGGGGGTTATTGTTACATCATCGCCAATGTGATCAGGTTCGGATACTCGAAGCGGCCGCCAGTTCGAAAGCCATAATAAATGAAGCAGGGTAGTGGTGAGCAGCAAGTTTGAATGAAGTTGTACTGGGAGGTGCCCTATGTGAAGAAGGGTGGTGAGTCGCACTTCATACGTCTTCCAGACGCACTCAAAGGGTGTCATACACATGGAATTAAAACACTTGGGGGTTGTCTGCTGCGAATTTTGTGGTCCGAACCATCGTGGAAAGTTTACTGTAGTGTTTCGACCAACTGTTCAGTCACTGGTCACAGCCGCGGCTGAACCGAACACTTAGTGAAAGAGGTCACAGGTCACCGGAGGCGTCGAACCGTTGACCGATTGAATATTCGAAGCTGAAGTCTCCATGGTACAGAAAACGGCGAGTCAAATACTTTACTCCTTCCACATATCCTTGCCAAAAGGGCTAGGAGCCTTGGTGCTTCGCTTCCCACGTTGAACGGCTAAAGGTAAGTCGTCAGCAATAACATCGAGCTCCGTGTCCTCCGCCGCGCCATCCCGAGCCGAATTTCCTGCCTCATCCACCATGAAGCCATCAGGAAGCTTGGAAGAGTTCCCAGCTTCGACGTGGTTGATGACAACCTTGAGGGGAATATCACCCTCATCGTGTAACATCTTGTTGTCTTGTGGAAAGAGAAGCTCTTCGATTTCGGTATCTCCTGGCATCACCCTCAGAACACTCGTTTAACGCGTAGGGGGATGTCTTGTCATTTATTTCCTTGGGAAACCCAGTCTGCCTTTCGGAATACTTCCATGCCAGCGCAAAATTGGAAGTCTGATTGATGTCCCATGTGAGTTGGCCGGGATTCCTGGCCTATTTCGGGGCTTTTTGGCTTCATATTGGTGATCCACAGTGAACATTACAATAATCAAACACCCATGGAGCTGTTGGGGTCTCAGACGAACATTTTGCCAAAGGAACACTTGAAAATAGGTGTCACAGGTCTCAAGGGCGACTGAACTGATGGGAAACGAACAGTTGAGGTCACAGGTCACAACCGGCGAACAGTTGGTCAAAACGCTACAGTAATCTACGGAAGGGCGGGGTGTGACATCACGCTCAGGCTAGCCAGAGCGTGATGTCACACTGGTCCATGATTCGAGAATGTATTTCGCTTTCTCCAGTCACGCGCTCAAGGTACGCTCAAAAGCAAGAAGACAAGTGCGTTCTGCTTCCTTCGAATCTTTTCCCCACCATCTGCTTTCCTCTGCCGTTCAAAACAGTGTTTATTATGCCACAGTCAACATGTTTAGCACGCTACCATACAATATCAGGGGGATATGGCAAAGTGCAGCTTGCAATTTGGAAATACCTATCATTAGATGCTTCTTTTGGATATCACGAAGGTCTATGAAAAAATAATTCGCAAAAAAGCATGTTTTGGCACTATTTGCACCCTACAGAACTCACTCATTTCTCAATAGATTCCATCAAGTCCTCAGGTAGAGTTATCCATATAATGATAAACTAAAATAGTTGTCAGCCTACCCCGAAGGTACGAGGCCACCTTGAGATGATAGGACGCAAAGATCAGTAACACTTGAAAAATGAAAGTTGAAATGTGACATCACGCAGTCGGTGACAATCTTGTGTGGGCTTTTTGTAAATACCAAACACTGACAGCAGGTATCTGAAGTAGCACAAACAAAGTTTGATGATGAAGAAATGGTGTAAGCAAAATGAAAATTGAATACCGAAATATTTGAAGAACTGAGTGAAAAATCGGAAACTGTTACGTAAGAAAATACTCAGCCACCGTGACAAAGATTTCAACTTCGTTGGATTCATTTCTAATGAAAACGCACATCGAGTAAGGTTTGGCGGACAGCCACTATTGAGTATTCAAAAAGCTAATGAATATTAAGCACAGCCACTAAAAGTATCACCGTCAGTAAATCGGACCGTAAAAACGCGCGAACAAAAAATGGCGGTTCACAATTATTATGAACGATTACTAAGTACTCGTAATTCCACAAATGATGACCTTATTCATTCTATTTTCATCTACAAACGGGAAAATAGCACCTACCGTGAATTCCCCTATTGCTGTTAGGCAGGCAATCATTATTACTAAATCAAATTTCATTCAAATGCAGCGAACGGGGACAGATTTGTCTAGCTTTCGACAAATTCTATTGATGATTAAAAAGAGACCCTATAATCCTGGATTTCCAAGTTATGCACACATGTTTGGCCAGCCACTCTAGCTGGGAGTCGCAAACCCAACCCGATTATTTGTGGTGTCAAACACCGAAAACTACCCCTAATTGAGGATCGTTCAACCATGAATGACAGCTGATTACTCACGTAGTTCTCAAGGAATTTTTGTCCAATGATGAAGTTAATATTAGCGGCATTCACTGCGCCCCCATTGGCGATCCATCCATAGTATTTGCCGGAACGCAATCCCCAGAAGGCGTATTGTGCGGTGGGAATCGTGTATTGGGAAGGAGTGAGTGTGAAAGGGATACCACCGATGGTGAATGCGAGGTTTTTCCTGGAATCATTGTTGAGAACTAATTCAACTCAACACTCGTGATGACGGTGAGTCCGACTTACGTGGGGAGGGTAGTCCAAGATGAAAAACCAGTCGAAGCGTCGGCCTTGCCACCGGAAGCTGAAAGGAAAGCGTTGTACGCTGCGGTGGGAATGTATACGAGAGTCGTGCCAGTGTCCACGACGGAGTTATAAGGACCGCCAATCGATTTGCCATTGTAAGTGATTGAGCTGACGGTGATTCCCCAGTACGAAGAGTAGGGAGAAACGGAGGTCCTGGGGACATAGGTAATGGCTCCGGTGAATTTGGTGGAGTCAGTTCCACCCAGGGTGAGCTCGCCATTCACGATAGGTTCGCTAAGAAGTTGAGTGAGAAAAGCAGATAATCCTCGAATGGGCGAACTCACGAGCCGGAGAAAGGGGCGAATGAGATTCCCAATACCTCCGTCGAGATTGTTCCCTGGCTGTACAGGTTGTCCATCACGGTAGGGACAGTAGAAGATCCTGAGACGGTGCCTTTGGTGAGGTCAACGGGTCCGAAGCCAATGATCCTGAAATATATATATAAACTCTCAAGGCCAGCTGGATATCCTAACACACGTACCCATCGGAACCGCTGAATCCCGACGATCTAGTACCATCCCCGATGCTTTGGTTCGTGACCGTCAGTCCACCGATGACAACTGTGTCAGTGTATTCGGTGCCACTGGAAAAAATGATATTCTGCAGTTATACTGAGCACGAGGACTCACCTGACACTTCCACTGCCGTAGAGTAAGGAAAAAGCTTTCCCGGTGTTCCTTGAAGTCGGTCCAGGAGAGTATCTAGTGCCGGCCTTGATATGTAAAAATTATTTATTATTCAATCCAACCACAAAACAATCCTACTCACCCCAACCCATGTATTGGAACTGCCCGTGTCGACGCTGAGGTCGAAAGTCTGACTTCCGACCTCGATGGCAGCTAAATACGTGGAAGCGTAGTTGGCTGCTGGTTCTTCGCCGACGCTGCGGCGGCTGAGGTTGAATCGAGAAAGGTCCGTCTCCATCAGAGCTTTGATGTTTCCTCCCGCATTTCCCGAAAGTTTCTTGTGTATTGGCACGGAGAGGACGTTGGGAGCGGAAACTGGGGTAGAGGCTGCCGAAGCCACAAGGCAGGCGAGGAAGAGGAACGGGCTAGTAAGGTAGGCCATTGCAACTGATGTAGGATATGAGAAGAGGGTGAACCTGTGAGGTCCCAGTGACTGATAGCTCTTCTTTTATACGGCAAAAAATATTGGAATTCCAAGGTTGTTGTTTACTGACACTGCCTGGCCGCCACCACGGTGTATCGAGGTGTCAGTGTGTATCGAGGTGCCAATGTGCTATTTGCTCTCTTGTCTGTTATTTCTTGGGTTTCATTCTATCCCGTCCGCTACTTCCGAGCGACGGAAGTGTCAGTGGACATGGGTTAATTCCACACAAAATCCAGCATATGACAACAAATGGTTGAAGAAGAGAAGCAACCGCTACGTGCACTCGGTGGTCCAAAAGATAAGAGGCAAAGGAAAGAACGTGGTAGTGAAATTTGACAACGCCTACCACCCTCCAAATCGGTTCAATGAAAAGTTGGATTATTTACCGTCCCGCGAAGGAACCAATCCGAATAGCTCGCTTGAATGTTGGAGTTGAGGTACTAGTATAATTGCTTCACATTCCAGTCCAAGGCACCACGCCCTCGAGACGTGTAGTGATTGCAATGCAGCATGTTTCATGAGCAGAACATCTACGCCGCATTCCGTTGTGGCTGTACTATAAATGGGAGATATCCAGCACTTGGGTTTATCAGGAATCAGAGTATTACGTATTACTCACATGAGGAGAGCTTTCCTCGGTTTCTGAAGAGAAAAAGGATGAAACAAAGCGATCCGAGGATGTCGCCTGAGTCGAAGGGATGCTCTGCAGATGAGCACTTAAGCGGGGTTCAAAAGGTAGCCCACCGGGCTTTCTCAAATTTTTCAATTCCCCGGTTGAATTCGCGCTCTGCGATACATTTTGTATTTCCGATGCAAGAGAGATGAAACGCTCCGTAGATAAGTGTGATCGCAAAGTTCGACACCCACGGAATGAATCTACTAGGAAGCGAGCGATCCTCGTGTTTGATCGGATCGCGGCTTTAAATTTCAGTTGCAAGTCGTTTGTTCAAGCGTTCTGAGAGCCACGATATGCCAAGTTTTTCATCGACAACGTAGTACTTATCATGTTGGGCTATCCAATTACGACCAATGTTGGTTGATCCTTTTTTTCTTTCTTTCTGTTTTAGAAATCTTGATATTTATGATGTGTGCGGCAGGGCAGGGCAGGCGGGCGGGTGCGAGAGCTGAGTTGAAGATTCAGAGATTGGGATTGCGGGAAAGGAAGGAAGGAAGGGCGGGCTGTAGCCAATGGTACGTACGGAGACGGAGTGTCAGCTCGCATTTCGAGTCCGTGGCGACCAGTGCCAAGTAAGCATGAATTTGGGCCTCGCAAAGGAGACTCAGAGAGGGGTTTCCGGGAATGAGCTTGTGCAGTCAAGCTAAGCAAAACTAGCAATTGAGAGTCGGGCGCGAGGAGCGCGATCGATTCACTAGCTGCAGTCCTCGTCTGGTCCACCAAGTGAGCGCTCGGAAAGTTAAATAAGCGCCCACCAACACCGCCACGCATTCAATTCGATCAGTCCGCGCTGCGGACACCGCCACACCCTCGTTCTTGGCTTCCCTTTCCGTTCTCGCTTTTCAGTCGACTCGTGTGCACGCCTCTTCTCGTGTGTACAAACGAAGCTAAAAGCGGAATCTCGAAACGATGGCGAGCGCCGTGCTGTCCCGCCGCCGCGCCGCCGGCCCCGCCTCGCAGTCCCACAACGACGACGACGAGCCCAGCTCACCCCAGACTTCCTCAAATAACGGTGCATACAAAGTATATACTGGTAACACAGTAATCAACTGACAACGCACCCACCCAGGAAACACCGGCAACGCACACACCGCACACGCCGGGTCCGCCTTTGCGCACGGCGCGCTCGTCGCCTCTGACCCGCGCGACCTGCTGCTCTCCGACTCGGAGGCGTCCCAGGTCGGCGGGTCGCTGCCCAAGCTGACGCTCATGGAGGAGGTGCTGCTGCTCGGCATCAAGGACAAGCAGGGGTATCTGAGCTTCTGGAACGACAATATCAGCTATGCGCTACGGGGGTGTATTCTGATTGAGCTCGCGCTGAGGAGGCGGATTGGGATTGTGCGGGATCCGGGGCGGGTGCGTGTCTATTCGCCATATTCCTTTCCTCGCCTATTGGCTACGTCGAGGGTATTTAATATCTTTCTAGAAACGCTCGCCCCTGCCCGACCGCCCGATCACGGTGCTCTCGACGCGGCAGACGGGCGAGACGCTCCTCGACGAGACGCTCAAGATGATGAAGCAGACCGAGGACGCGGGCGAGAAGATGGGCGTCGGGACGTGGGTCGATTTGTTGAGTGGTGCGTGCGTTGTCCGTTGTCTTCTTCCCTATCCTATCCTATCCTATCCTATCTCTCTTGCACTTTCGATTCCTTCTTTCGACTCTGTGGTATTCGGCGGGGTACACGCCCGGCGGTGTTATTCGGGATTCGCACGCGGGGACAAATCCCCGCTCAGGCGCCTACGCGGCCGGCGCCAGCGCCGGCGCAGTCTGTCCGCTCTAGATCTCTCGCTGCGGAAGCGGGCAACGTACATTGTATTGCCGCGGTGGGTAATACGCAACGGGTGATTGGGCGGCACCCAACTTCACTCCCACTCCTCTTTCCCCAGGGACGGCATCATGCATCTGCGGTCGGGCTAGACGTCCGCATCCGCTGCGGCTCCGGGGTTGTCCGCTGTTATCTTTGTGTGCGTGCGTGCGTGCTGCGGCTGCGCATGCCGTTTGTGTGGTGTGCCGTACCGCTGCGGTGTCGTGCTTTATGCTTTATTCGGCGCGTCAACGGGATTTCTGTCTGCGTTTCTTTTGGTTTTTTTCTTGGTGTCTTTCTGGTGTCTGGTGCCCTGCTTGGCCCGTCGACTCCCTCCCTTCCTTTCATTTTCTTGCTGCGCGCGCGCGCGACGGTTTTCTTCTTCTTTTCCCTTTTTCGGGCCGACTTGTGCAGGCCGCGGCGTGCGTTATCTATCCCACCGCACGAGACGAGAAGGCGTGCGTTCCTGTCCAAGGACTTCGGTGCGAGCCGCTCGGCCCTCGTTTGCGCGGATTGCGGATTGCGGATCGCATGTGCCCTCCCCCCCCTTCCTTCCTTCCTGCCTGCCCCCGGCGCATTCAGACCGTATTCTTATCCTCCCAACGGCGCATTTATATTGATATTGATTGTACATACTCGTTCTCGTCTCATATTTAATTGATACTTCCCCCACCGCTTCCCTCCCTCCCCTCCCTATCAACTACCCCATCCCTCCCACTCCTCTCTATCAACTACCCCATCCCTCTCCGTCCCACTCCCCCCTTAACCCACTCATCCGTCCAACCTTTTCTCGCTCGCTAACGCCCCCCCCCCCCCCCCCCCACAGGCGAAACATGGAACGTCCTCAAGATCGGCTTCCAGCTCAAGCAGGTGCGCGAGCGCCTCGCAAAGGGGCTCGTCGACAAGGGCGTCCTCCGGACGGAGAAGCGCAACTTTTTGTTGTTTGATATGGCGACGCATCCGGTGGTGAGTGGCTTTTTCGCGTTTCTTTGCGTTTTCCTTTTGGTGGATTGCGGAGGGAGGGGAGAGGGTGTGTGGAGTGGGGAGGGAGGGCGTTCGCGATTCCCCACCAGCGCGTTGTCGGGTTGGCGTGGCGATGCTGAGTGGTGTACGGCAGGAGGTGAGGGGAGGGGAGCGCGTCTGGGCGGAGTAGCAGCAGCGCAGACGACGACGGGCTGCGGGCTGCGGAGAGAGACTAGACTAGGGTGGAGTGGACGCGCAGCCTGGGTGGGGTGGGAGAGAAGAGGGCGGGGCGGGGCCTCGGTGAATCGGCTGAAGCGTGTCGAGTTGGGGCGCGGGCGTCTCGTCTCGGGTAGCGGCGGGGAGGGAGGCGGGGATGGATGTGCACCCGAGTCGGGGTGGGTGGACGCGGCTCGGCTCGGCGGGGAGATGTATGCGCGAGGGGTGATGGGCAGCGAGCTTTGCGTCGATGGGTCGAGGATTGAGCGCGCGGCCTCGGGCTTCAGTTGGCGTCGAGGGGAGGGAGTGGGAGGTGGGAGGTGGGCGCGTCGTCAAGGGGTGGGGAGATGCAGCGGCAGCGGCGTGCGCGATGGGAGCTAGGATGGTGCGTCTCCGACGTGGGAGGGCGTATGGGCATGGGAGGGAGTGGCGATGGGGAGACGGGGGAGCAGGGAAGGGAGGGCGGAGTCGGCGAGATACGGGTGCAATGGGGTGGCGGCGGACGGGCTGCAAGCACCTGCCACGGACAGGCGTGCGCGCGCGTGGGCGCGATGGTCACGAGGGATGGGCACGCCCGTCCCTTTTCTTCCCCTCCCTTCTTTTCTCCTCTTCACTTGTTCTGCAATTCCAAGTACCAAAATGCTGACTTTCCGGGTACATTGCAGGCCGACGCACACGTGAAAGCGGGCGTCGTGAACCGCGTGGTGGCGCTGCTGACGAGCGGGACGAGTGCGGTGAGTGGCGCTTTATTATTGTCTATCATTTATTGGGCATGGGCATGGGAGGCGTGCGGTGGGCGGGGTGGGCGGGGTGGAGGGGCGCGGCTACGGAGGGGCGCGGCTACGGAGGGGCGCGGCTACGGAGGGGCGCGGCTACGGAGGGGAGCGTGCTCCGATGTGAGGAGGGAGGGATACGGGGTGCGTGGCCGGCGGAGGCGAGGGCGGCGTGCCATCGAGGTGCGCGACGGAGACGAGGCAGGAACATATCGGCGACGGTCCTGCACCGAAGACGACACGAGAGTTCCAAAATTGCGTGGATGCGCAGAGGATGGCCGGACGAGGCTCAGCACGGAGAGGAAGAATTTCCTTTTTTTGGAAGGCGGGTGGGGTGGAGACGATTCTTCTCTTCACCTTCGCTCGTCTTCCCGTCATCACTTCGTGGGCGTCCCGACGTGGCGTCGTCTGCCCATCCCATCCCATCTCCACTATCCTCGCACCCATGTCCCCTCCTCCCTCTCACCTCTCCCCTCCACACTCTGCCCCGCCCATCTTCATTCCTCCCTCTCCTTCGCGCTCCCCTACATGTATCCTAATACTAATACCCTCCATCCACGTATGCGCATACTAACACCCCCCTCCCCGCAGGTCCCCCCGCGGCGCTCGACGCGGACGGCACGCAGTGCCGCGTACTGCGCGCCGTGTGTCTCGCGTGCGCGGCGTACACCGCGAGCGTGCTCGACAATGCGTTTGGGCGGCTCGGGTATGAGGAGCGGGAGGCGGCGTTTGGGAGGTGCGTTTTCTGTCTGCGTTGTCTCGGTGTATGGGGAAGGGGTCGCGCAGAGAGGCATAGACGCTTACTCGAGTCGCTGTGGATAGCTCCACGCGCCTTGCAAGGGAGGAACGTGCTGCGTATTCCTGGGTGGTGTGTTTAAGGGGGCGGCAGCGGCGGCGGGGTGGTACGACCCTCGTGCTTGGACGCAGACGCCGAGGACGCCCGTGTGCGGGTGTACGACGGGAAGTGGCTGCCCGCTGCGTCGTCGAGGAGGGTGGCAGTGGTGTGCTTCACCACCATGCGCTTGGTAGGGTGGGGAGAGCCGGGGCGGCTGCAGCTGTGTGCAACGCCGCGGACCGAGCCGTGTCGGCGGTCACGTATGTCGTGTGCGAGCGGGAGGTGTGCAGCGGAGCTGAAACCGGGAGTGTACCTGCCCTCAGCGCGGAGGCTTCCATCTGCTCGCATGTGGATGTCTCAAGAGGCGGAGCGGAGAATGCACCCTCTTCTCTCCCATCCTTCCTACTTCATTTCCTCCCAATTACATCAGACGCGAACGAGAGCTGACGCGTCACTGTACACAGATGCGACGAAATCCTGGGCGAGTTTGGGACGTGGCCGTTTGGCGGTGGGGAGGGGAAGGGTGCGTGATTCATTTTTCATTATTATCCGTCTTTTCCTTCCGGCACTCGCGCCCTGCGCTGTGCTTTGGGCTCGGTGCGTTGTTAACGTTGTCATGGACGACGGGCTGGCTCTGTGTCGGGATCCTAGACCGGGGATCTGGGGCGCACACTCCGTCCGCTCTGAGCCTCGCTCGCCACCTCCCAATAACCCCGGATCTCTAGCTATTCCCTACCATACCCCCGCACGCTGCCTGTCATTCCCGTTCCTTCCCTCCCCTTCTTGCTACCCTCCACCTCTTCTCCCCCCCTCTCTCTTCACCCTCTTACTAACCCCCTTCCCCAGTCGACCCAAAACGCAAACCGCGCATCGCGACCGGCAGCGGCGGCGTCGACATGGGCCGCGAGAGCGTGCGAGGGCTCGTCGCGGCGGCGCGCACCGAGTCAATAGGCGGCGAGGAGGACGCGGGGTTCGAGCTCGTGGCGGCGGTGCTAGAGGTGCTGAGTAAGCTGGATTCGCTGCTATAGGCTCGACGTGTCAGCCTTGGAAGGGAGGAAGGGAGGCGCCGGCGACGTGCAGCGGATAACGCGTTGCAAGGAAGGGGTACGGGAGGAAGGCATTGGCAGGGGGAAGGCGTAATATGTGGGGTGGAAGGAGGAAGGAGGGAGAGCACCAGCACCAAACCACACACAAAATCAATCGCATTGCCGTATTTATCCATCCGAATCGACCGGTCCTCAGTCTCAGGCTCGGCTCTCATCCTCATCCTCACTACTGTACTCCCGCTCCTCGTCCCATGCCATTCACGATCGTCTTTTCTCCTCCTCTCCCTCTCGTTACTCTCCCGCTCTTCGCTACATACCATACTTTGCATCTTCGACTTCTCCGCTTTTTTCCCTTTTTTTTTTTCACTCTAGTTTTGGAGTCAGATTTCCTTTTTTTCGTCGTGTGTGCATTACGATAGACAGTGCATAGTAGGCGTACACGGTACATGGTTGTTTTCAAGTTAAAAGTACGAACAAAGCGTAATTTATGGGTTTCAAAAGCAAAGATGTGAAGGTGGCGGTGCACTTCGTCTTATCTTTCTGCTGTCAACCACCGAATGAAGCGATGAAGCCGAAAGCCTGCGATAGAGATTTGAAGGCGGGAGAAGGTACTGGGATGAGGCTTCCTTTCTTGGTCCACCGGTTTTTCGACATGGACGGTCGTGCCGGCAAGGAAAAATCCTTGAAAAAAGCCTCCAAAAAGTCTCTGATGTTCGTGCCAGCCAGTGGTTACAGCTCGCTTCTCTACCTGCCTCATTGGTCGTCACATCGTCGCCTTCCCTCTCGGTCTGCTCGATTCTCCGGCTGCTCGATTCTCGAGTCTCCCGCGTTGGATCAAGATTCTCAAGTCTTTCGCTCTCTATCAAATACTGTACATAGGCTGTCCACCGGGATTACGTTCGTCGAATCCGCACTGTCCATTCTGGCCCCCCGCCAGGTTCGCACTTCAAATTGTATCTCTAATCCAGCTTCAAGCTCGCCCAATACACATTCCAAACGCTCCGATTTTCAATGGTCATCCGTGTTTAACTTCCCCCACTTGACCATCTCCGTGACACCGCCCCTCGAGAACACCTGCCTGCGGGCAAGGATCGAGGCCGTCGACCTGTCGGTCCCAACGAAACCGTACGCGGCGCCGTGGATGACCGCATCGATGAACATCGGGTACCTGCCTCTCGTCAGCGCACGCACTCACTACATAGGAGGACGAAGACGTACCACGGCCCATGGCGCGCGACGGTCTCAGTGTGATTCGGGCGCATCCACCCGAGCTTGAGAACGGGCTCCCACCACGCGAGATCCGTCTCGTCGCTTGTGACGACCACGCGGTCGATCGCGACGCCCGTGTCCTCCATGATCTGCCCACGCACCTCCACGATGCGCCGCTCGTATGCGGAGAGCGGAGCGAGACAGTCGCTGGGCGGGATGCCGTCGAGCTTGCACCGCTGAGCGAAGTCTCGGCGGCGGATGTGGACTGCGATGTACTGGAAAGTCGGTGTCAGCATATTCTGTCCGGATTTTGCGCGAAGTGAAGTGGGCGCCCACGCACCGACGGAATCCGGTCGCCCACACCAAGACCCAGCGTCTCGCGCGTATAATTCGCCCCCACGTCCTGCAGTTTCGGCGCCCAATGCATATGCCGCCCCACGCCCTGCCACGCCGGCGAGATATCATGCCTTGCCTCCAGCAGCTCGATGGTGAAATCAAAGATCAGGCTGTTGGAGCAGAACAGGGCGTCGTCGGGCGGTTGTGCTTTTTGGTGCAGCGGCGAGAGCGCGGGCGTCTGCAGGATGCGCAGGCTCGTGGCGCGATTGTTGAAAGTGACGTGCGAGGCGAGAGGCCAGAGGTACATGCTGCGGTCGGTCTTGTCCATTTGGATGCCGGTGTGGACCCATTGCGGGTGGGATGTAGGAGATGTCTGCCGATGCGGGTGTGAGAAGATGGGACGGAGACCCAATTGCGCGCTGGGTACCCACCGAGATTCAACTCCGCCGGCGGCTGGAGAGCGAGTTCGTCCTCTTCCCATGTTTTGTATTGGAGATCCCAGCACCCCAGGTCTTCTTCCCCTGTCTCGCTGCCGAGATTCTGGCTAGGTCAGTTCGTTCTCTGCAGAAATTCCGACTCGAAACTCACTTTCACGTCTCGCCATTCTGGGATCGGCGTCTTCACCATGTGAACCGGAATGCGGAGGCTACATACAGATCCTACCAGGACGCCTCCGATCCTAGGCGTGCCGGCTACAGTCACATGTAATAATAATAGTGCGTGTGCTGTGTTCAAGTTGTTTTGATGTCTGAGTGAAATGTTCCCTTCACCTAAGGTATTCGAAGGTAGAGGGCCATGCCGCTCGTCGGCCCTACCTTCCTTATATGAAATGAGACCTGGATCGGCGGAACATTTGAAGTGATCGACGTCTCACGGCAATCATGATGAACGGCGCAGATATAAAAGGCGGTATGATCTGTGAAGTCTGCAATGCAAATTCCTATGTTTCGCCTTTGCCGTCTGATCTCGGTCCCCAGCAGAGTCGCTCGCAATGCTGGCCCCAGGTTCAGCTCGTTCCCCATCATATAAAACCAGGTGAACGAACGCACGACTGAGGTAATTACTCTTTGACCCCTCAGCGGCCGCTTACTTACTATCAAATCCGCCAGTCCGAACGCGCCGCACTGTCCGGCCATCTCTCCCGTGACCACGCCCTTCGTTACCCCAACCCCCTGTCATATTGTACCGCCACATTCCTGGCGCGATACTACGCCGTCTACAAAAATTGGCACCGCATACGGGTGGCGCTCCCCGCCCCGTGGTCCTGCGACTGGCGGCGCTGGAAAGACGGACCACATCTCTCCGGTATCGTGAAAGACAATGTGTCCGAGCTATACGGCGTGTCCGCGCCCGTGGAACCGCTGGCGTTCTACGCCACCGGCCTCTCTGGCTGCGAGGGGCCGGTCTTTCTGTTTGTCGCGGGCGGGGAGTACTATTTCTACGAGATCGGTGGCCTGATGCGCTTTGAAGAGCATTTCACATCCCATGAGGACTTTCTGCGTCGCTTCGAGGTGTATCTACGCACTGGGACTGAGATGCCTAACGTGCGGCATCCAGAGCCAGAGCAGACGTAAGTAGGACGGAAACTGTCGGGGGGTGGGGCGGGGTGGGGGGGATTTAAGCCCATCTCGGGAGCAGGTAGGCGGAGCAAGAATGGATGGCAGTGGCTAAGGAAAAGCAAGGTAAAGTAAGGATACAAGGGTGAGAGATGAAAAGAAACCTATATTGACGAGGCTAAGTATCCGAGCAGGGAATGAGGGAGACATGGCGGACGCGTGGGAATGAACCGTGGGAATAATAATCAAGTCGGCGGTCTCGTCATCAATCTTCGCAGTGCCCAGGCCTACGGTGCGACATGTTAGAATGACAGACTGTTGTGCACTGTTGAGGCCCCGTTCTGCGACACCCCAGCTGGAGTTTTTTTTTTGTTTCGCATCACTATAGCAGTGCTTGTCTCGTTATGGTAGAGGGGCAGAGAGGCCGCGTTGGCTATGTCTCACCACAGAATACTTTCGTAAGTTTCCTATTCCAGACTTTTCTCCCCTCTTGATTCCATTATCTTTGCAAAAAATGTCCTCCCCTCTCCTGAGGCTTGGCCCCACCACGCCTTCTGCTCAGCAATCTCAACAAAAGTTTGCAAGCAGTTTGCACTCCCCCGACTTCCAAATGACTTGTATCCGGAATTAATGGACGCGGTCGTCAGCACGGTGAGTCTCCTGAATTTCGATCTTGGGGTGTTTTGCTCATACAATTCTTGGTAGGTCTTGGGTTATCTTCCCACTTTTGCGCATTAGTACAGACCGTTGGGATTTTCTGCTGCAACTTCCAGTGAGCAAGATTTGGTTGAGGAACTACTGTAAGCAGATAACTCTCAACGGCACCAGGAAGTGGTAGCAGATATATTACCTGTAACTACTGTAAGCAGATAACTGGTAATATATGAGTATAATGGTCTATATAAACAACAATGCACATACCTCTCAACGGCGTACACGTCACGTCACGGGCTGGGTGAAAATGCCGCGCCTGCCGCGGCACTGGCGCGCACTGACGCACATTGACGTAACGGTGGCTGTGTTTTGACGCGGCAGTGCCGCGCCTCAGATATTTCTCCACAGGGGCCTCCTGTGACCTCAAATCTAGTTGGGATAATGTTTAGGGTCAGTAGTAGTAGCTTGAGAAACGAAACAGTTTTAGGATGCCTGTCTTATCCCTTGGGATTGGGAACCCTAGACCGCACTCATCTTCATGTGGACCAAGGATAACAGACACTTGATTTATGCTGCACAAAACTAGGTTCAATTCCCGCCCGTCCTAATGAAAAAAATGAATTACTTGGACTTCAGCCTGACAAAAGTCGGGAAGCATACTGCGTACAAGAAACCTCTCAAAGGGACACAGGAAATGAAGGTTTCCAAGCAGCGCTTTTTGTAGGCACATGACATTACGGGGTAGAGAAAGAAACAAGGGGGATACTTTCGGGGCTGGGCAGCCGGGATTACACGTCCCTCGGCAGCAACGAGCTCCGTTCGTCAAGTGAAGCCTTGTTCACTCTTGCCTTCGCCCGCTCATGTGCCAAATCAGGCACCTCCTCCGTTACCGTTGTCGTTCCCTCGTCAAATACGACCTCAACCAGGGCATCTTGCGCTCGCTGGTTCTTGAGGAGCCAGACGTCGAAGACGCGCACTAGAAACCGAACGAGTAGGACCTCGAGTCCATCCAGGACAAACAGGGCGGCGGCAATGATGTTCTCGGGGAGTGGTTTGTGCAGAAGCACAACCTCAAACTTGAGGACGGTGGGCAGGATGACGGAGACATTGAGGACGATGGTCCCGACTTTGCACGCTGCAGTGATTTTGGGAGGGGGTGTGGTGGCGACAGGTGCCGTGGGCACCGGCACCGCAAGATCTCCAACTTGGGGACCATCTTCGAGTCTCGTGGGAGTCAGGGTTGGGGTTGGGGTTAAGTTGCCTGTGAGCCACCCGAGTGCATCTCAGACCAGCGAGTACAGCATGAGGATGGTACTGATGAGTGCCAGCACTGCGATGCCTTGCAGGATCACCTCGCACCACCACACAATGAGAAGGGGCAGTGGCATGTTCCGGGCGCGGGGGTATTCCTCCATGATGTACGGCGCAATGAAGAAGAGGATGGCGAGCAGGATGAAAGCGAGGGTATAGATTTTCCAGGAGATCACCAGTTGCGCCATGGTGAGTTGGGTGAAAGAGATGGAGGGTAGGAGAAAGAATGTCAAAGGGCGCTCAAAATGTCAATGTCAAAATGCGGCGCTCAAGCGGCACCACTCGGCATCGACCTTGGTCTTCGCAAGATCTTGAATCAAAGACGAGAATGTTAATGCTGGCAATTCAGATGAAATGCACTGCTTGAACCTTTAATAGTTACCGCTTCGTTCTTGCTAAACCATAGGCCTTCTGGTAGCAGACAAGTGTTTTTTTTTTCCCTCATGAAGCGAGAAGTTCAAGAGAAGTTCAACCGTCTGATCCGCTGGCAGCTGGCAGCGTGCGACGTGATCATGACTGTGACGTGAATTCATCTTTGTTTCCTACGACCATGAACCCTCGCCTTCCCCCGAATTGGAGCGCAAGATCTTCGAGATTGCTGCTCATGAAGACTCAGGGATCATCCAGATGCTCCTGCGCGTTGCGCATCGCACCCGGATCTGGTATGTACCATTTCCCGTAATAAAGTTTGGAATGCGCTCCATCTCAGTCAAGCCTTATAGGATGGAGCCTATGTTCCTATGGGTTGATGGGCATGCACACTCGGAAAAGACCTACGCCATTCTCGCAGGACTGTACCCCAAACCGCTAGGTTTTCTTGAAGATGCTGTTCGCCATATGTATCTGGACGAGACGTCACATTTGTCGCGGGCCGAAGCACGCACACTGCTTTGCATGTGCGAAAATGTCGTCGACTTGGCTGTCGCTGGCCGCTTTGCAGAGCCCGGATTACTTCCCATACTCGGTGGAATGCACATCCATCGCCTCAGCACGAATTTGAGTAACCTGTTTGGGGGGTCCCATGTAATCGACTTCAACCATCCACTCTTCCTCACTGTCACGCATCTCCAGATATGGGACACCATGCTGGATGTCTGGACATACATGCAACTAGCAGCCTTGCCCGCGCTGACACATCTGTGCCTGACAGACACGGTGTCCTGGGAAGAATGGGAGGCCCGGAGTGTATTTCACATGCTCTTGGTCGAATGCAAGCGGCTCGAGGTGCTCGTGGATTTGGCGCCGTCGCATCGGGAGTGGCGAATGCGGGGAAGGGCCATGAATATGGCTTCCGCGGATCCTCGACTCGTCATGGTGTCGATGGTATTTGCTAGCTATCCCCTGCATTGGGGAGCGGGGGCGGAGGCGAAGCGAGGTGCTGATTTGTGGGCTGCGGCAGATAGCTTTGTCGGTGCGAGGCGGAGGGGTGAGATCGCTGGTGCATCCTTTCCTTTCTTTTCAATCTCGGACCGATCACTGAATTGACCATTTGAATTTAGAATCCGACTGGCTAACTCTCCTTCCTCGCTAGACCGGATATGTGCAACGCTTTTTGGCACCTCTGGCCGTGGCTTATGAGTCTCTTCAATGCTGTCTTAGTTCTTACCCGTAAGTTCAACTCGGTTCAATTATCCTGACCCTCCAAAACATTTCTGCTCTACTTAACTACTGGGTTTTTCCGTGCTTTGTTGTCGCCACTCGACTCGTTGGGCGCCGTGCTCTTTACCTGCAAACCATGTTCTTTATGCCTGGAATTTCTTTGGCACTCTTTCGTAAACGGTTCGATGGGAGTTTGGGCGACCTCTGCAGCGATTCTTCCATTCCCCAGAGTATCAAGCTATCGCTCGACTTCGTTGCTCGTTAAACTATCACGTTTTCTCGGTAATAACCATGGACATCCTGTTCACCCACTCTGGCTATTCATCGTCCCAACATTTCGATCAGAGAAGGGAGCATTTGACTCATCTAGAAAGCGTTATTTTTGCGAGCCCGGGCCACCACTCCGGTTGAAAGCTCCTGCTCCGCCGAGGGTTCGTTTGAAGGGGCTTTCTGCCTGTAGCGCCAAGTGCATTCTGAGGGTCCAGCATTGGAATCTCGGATGGTTGCTCGTTAATCTGTCAACAAGATCTGCGCTTATCGTGAATGGCCGCAGTTGCACAATGCAAACACTTCATATTCTACATGTCTCTCTGTCTTTCTTGTTCATTTCGCAGCTCGTAATACAGCACTTTCCGCGCCTGTGAACACGCTACAAACACCCGAACCCGTCGGGATATTATCCGAGTCTCAGCGACCCGCCCTCCGTCATGACTCATTGCGCATTTGCTTGTGTTCGGGAAATCGGAGACTCTGTGTCATTAAAGATAATCCGCGCGGCCAAACGGCGCAGAACTTCTCCGCGTCCTTGAAGTTTTAAAGTATTGATAGTCATATTCGCGTTTCCCCTCCCTGGCCTCGCCAATCCACGCCACACAATGCCCCAGAACCTCGTCTCCTTCACTGGGAACTCTCAGCGCCACATTTTACTCCGCGGGATGTCATGCACGACCTGCCAGTGTGCGTTTTCCGCTTGTCCCATGCGATCTCAATTGAAAATTCTCCATCGAAGACGGCGCAAAATTGCCGGTCCATTCAATTTGTACCCTGTTTCATTACCGATGCATCTCCTGGGCAGAAATGCGATGGACGTAACGATGTAAACAGTGTCGGTGATCGTCGCATATGGCCGATTGCCAGTACCCGCTGGTGGCCCGAAACGGTGCACAGCAATTACAAGCACCGATGACCAACAAACTCGAGACGCCCATCGCGGTGTTGGGGACAAGTTCCTGCGACGACGACTATTCAATGTTTTTCCAAGGACCACCCGACTCGGAAGGAATTCCCCAGACCTAGACGATGTCGGCATCCGTTGGCATCTCAGCCTCTCGTGAGTATTTCTGCTTCACATGTCTTTGACACTCATGGTTGCAGCACCTCCAGGCACTGCATTTTAAGAAACTGTCCCAGGTGTGGATAGGGCGGGGGATCCCTAAATTAGCTCGACTAGCTCTAGCATGGATCACTTACCTAGTAACACGAAGAAAGGCTGCAGAATAGGATGAAGATCCCACCAATCCACCCTAAGAGACAGATAACATTGACACACAGAGACAGGTGTCCGAGCCTATCTTGAAACCCATGGACAGATTATCTTTGCTCGCGTACCTACTTGGGATCGACACATGCCCAGACCAGTTATCTTCTCGGAGATTGCATGCCTAGAAACACATGGATGGACTATCTGTCTGCCGGGAGACAGAATGAGGATCTGTAAGGCTCGAGGAGCACTCACAATGGGTAAACGTCATACGCTTTCCCTAGCGGGGGACCGAGTGTTATTGAGTGGTGGACTGCTGTCTATACTCTTCAAGAGACTACCAAGAGCCGGACTTTCCGTGCTCCCTTGCAGTAGACTCCTTCGAACTCCGGATATTCCAGAGAACTGAGCAGACTATAGGCCGTGATGACCTGTCGTGATAAAGGCGTAAGTGTAGCGTGAAAGGATGAATAGTGTAGTCTTATAGTCGCCTAATGCCTAGTGTGTGTGCCAGGCAAGGCGATACCGAAGCTCGTGCCTCTATCGGAGCCTCAAAGAGGGCCGGAAGGTGCTTGAGCGATGTGGTTTGTGATAAAGAATAGATGATGTGACTCTGTGACCATTACATGTGACTTGTATGTAAAGAGTATGTAAAATGTAAGTATGATCCCTTACAGGATCCTTCGAAGGATATATTGGTGATCCCACCTTGCATTAGGGGCAAAGAATAAAAATCCACCCGTGGATTGTAATGGGACAGAACATTAATCCACAGTGCGCTTAATATATAAATTAATTATATTCAAATATTGGCCAATCCCGCCATCAATCCCGCCCGCCCCCGCTGCACCCAATATTAATATTTCTCCGCCCGCCTGCACAATGCTGCACATGAAAGATGCCAGTGCGCTCCCACAACGATCCTCATGTCGGGATCTGCAAGATCAGCCATAACGTCCTTGCGTTTAAGAAGAGCGGAGAAAGAAGACGGGGAATCCTGCAGATACAACCAATGAAAACTAATGTGCAATGTAATTTGCGCTTACCTTTGGATTCGGCGCAGTACTGACTCTTCTGACCGGCTGAGACGAGGGAATCCGGATAGGATCCACAACAATGGGTGGAGACGTGATTTCTTTAGGCCTCTGCGGTATGTAGTTCAACGTAAGTCTCATAGTAAATAAATACATGCGACGTACGATCGGGGCACGCTGAACCAGACGGCGCCTATGAGAAACTGTGCTGCTATTTTCCTCTTTCAGGGAAATTATCTCAGCAGCAGAAATTTGTGTAATGATATTCGAGGGGGCAGAGGTTGGGGTGAGAGCCAAGTCAGAAGACTGGGTGGATAGGGACATGTGGATGGGGGAACGGAGATGTGAGGATGGCAAGGCAAATCATTTTAAAGGTGCTAGCTGAGGAGCCATGGGTAGCGAGGATAAATGGTAATGCGAAGACAGAAAAATAGTCATCAAACCCACCGCCGGTGCCTAGTGCGGTGACCAACGCGTGAATCGTGACTCAACGCGACAAAGATCGCGTTGGGAATAGCTTACTTCAATCTCTACAAGTTCAGCCAAAAGAAATGTGTAAGAAGGTAATTGAAACTAGGACATGTTACAAGAATGCGAAAACACAATAACTAAGCCCGCCAGACTAAGGCCCCTTCAACCTCGTATCGCGATGATGTGGTAAATTGATGACAGTGGGCGGTAACGGCCGCTTTAACCTGGGTACCAGCCTACCGGAAATAATGAAAAATAGGAAGAGAGACCACAAGGAATCACTCACGGCAATCTGTCGCGCCCAAAGGCACATTTGTAAAGATATATTGGCCTAACGAGATATCAGTGAACTGCGGTCGCAAAATTTTAACACGATGTACCGAATAAGTGGATTCCACCTTGATATCAGTCATCCCGCAGGTCAAGGTAGCGGCGAAAGTCCTGGGTTGCAGTTGAAAATAATGGGTCCTCCAGGGTCTCAGGGTGTGGGTCCGCAAAGGCGCACCGGAATCTTCGTTGGACCCCACGAATGAGCCGAGGCAGAGAAGGAGACCGGTGGTAGGGTAGTCGTTAACGTTAGCCTCTATGTTGAGGAGGAGGCGATAGGTATTGGGATTTTTGAAAGCCCCGTCCACTGCCCTGAGAGACGTTAAGGTGACTCAACGAGAGCAGCTTGAAACGTACCTTTTTGATAGACATAAATATCATGCAAAGGGCCTCGTGTGGACCCAGCCCTCGATTAGGTAGCGAAATGGTGTTGGGAGTTATACGCTCTAAAGCCAGTTATCTAGCGCCGCGGTTCTTTCGAGCTGGGCAGTGCGCAACACCGAGTCATGGTGCTAGGACGCAGAGCAGGTGGGGCTCTGTAAGGCGCGAACTTGCTGTTGCGGAAAGCAAAAGATGCAGAAGCGGACTTCATGGAATTGGACTTGTAAGATTCACGGTGTTCCCGAGCCTTTTGAGAAGCCGGCGCAAGTTGCAACGCCTCAATGGAATTAGAAATCCGTACCCATACCAAGCCATACAAAGCCAGCCAAAGGAGCGACAGGAGGACAGAGAAGTGGCGAGGTAATCTGTGCATGGGCGTGGCAAGGTATGCTAGATTATCTGTCCCGACATGGATTGATCCGATGATACTTGATCTGTCCACGCTAGCGCCAATTTAACGATCTACCCACAGACAGGTGAGCCAGAAGTATAGCTTGGTAGGATAAATTGAGGAACCTGCCTGGCCACCCATGGAGACAGTTTTCTCAAAACGCAGTGAGGGGACGAAACTCAGCCCAGTGCCTCACATATGTCGGGTCCAGTGATCGAGGGACGTTATATCTTCATGCGGACTCTCTCATATGTATGATCCCTCTTAGGAACCCACCGTCGGATGTGATCGAACGATTGTGAGAGAACCCATTTGGCGCACATACAGTCAATTAACATTCAACTCTCAGGGTGGGCGCTTTCTTCAACAATTTCTCACAAGTTGGCTTCTTCCTTGACGTCGCTGCTTCCCGCCACTCCGCATTTCTGGCTGTTCCCTTCGCCTCTTGCGGACGCCCTCTGATCGTTCTTCTGACACCCGTCTGCGTGTGGGCATCGCGATTCTATCCAGCCCTTCGACATCCTATCTACAACGAAGACGCTTTCCTTGTCTATACGTTACAAAATATGAATCATATGGATGGCGACCATCCAAAGCGTGTGTTGCACAGCATACAAGCCCATGTTCTGGTCTCGCTGTACTACTTCACCTTGGGTAAACCGGTGGAAGGCATATACCACTCTAATGCCGCGGTGTCTCTCGCTCTCAGTGCGGGCCTCCTACTATGTTGCCAAGGTATTTCGTACAACGAAATGGTGGCTGGGGCCGTGACCCAGCCGCCTATGCGACAGCCACCATTTCGTGGTACGAAACGGCTGGGAAATATACTAGGGTTTACAGGGCGGAATCAAGACAGAAGCAAGCAAGAGTCGACGGACGCAGTATTCTATTTCATCATCCGAAATTTTCAATCTTTTCAACCCCTCTGGATAGATCGCTGCTGACTCCGACCACGACGAGGAGGGCCACGTCAAAAACGAGACGGTAACTTACATTGCACGCCATGGATGGTGGTCTAAACCTGATGCCAGGTCAATGCGACGGACGTCAATCGCGTACATCACGATGAGAAACCGAAGTTGGACCGGCATTCGGCAGTGAGGCACTTCCCAAACACTCTTGCTTTTCAATTGAAGTAGCCCACGCAGACGCCTCTCATAAAAGTCAAACATGATCTCGAAGCCGACATTTGTCTTGATGGTCGCACGGACGACGCGAAAGCAGAGGGAAGACAACTTGAATTTCAGGTGTGTCAGTCTGAAATCCTACTTCGCGTTTCATTGCGCGTGAATTCGAATACAGGTGGCGATCAATATCTCGACGATAAGAGCGGTCGACGGCCTAGCCCGGAGGTACGTTCAGCCTTTTGAACTTGACAGGATAATCTGTGACCGGCTGATAGGCCCCGAGCCACCATTCGGGGGAAGTCAACGTCGGGCCCGCTCCATTTGTCAAAACTGAGCAGGTATGCTGTCTTCATTTCCCGCGATGTCCAGGCTAACATGCTGCAGCTGGAACTCATCGTTGAAACCTAACTGGTCACTAACGATGTTGGCAACGACACTGGTTCTACCAGTTTGGCTGCAACATGCCAGGAAAGTGCTTTGGTCCGCCGTTCTGAATCTGCGTTCCATAAATTATTAGGTCCGCAATCTGCCTCTCCCCAAATCACTGGCTTTACATCGGCATATATCGGATCTTCGTCTCGCAGTCCCTGACCGCGGAAGAGTGGACGCAACAGTCGGCCGCGGTATTTGTTTCCCATTTCGCGATCTTCCGAGTTCGCTTATGTTTGACCTGTTAGTTCAAGAAGCTTTGGTGTAAAACGATCCTGGCCGGAGGTGCTTGATCTCCATCGGCGCCTCGGCCGCCAACCCACCGCTGCGGAGAGGAAAAAAGCTCTGCGCTCTCCCCCTTCCAACATCAAGCTCACTGAATCTCTGATTGATGCGGGTTTCGAAAGGGGCCCTGGGGTAAGCATTTTGTTTCGTCCGTTTCGTTTTTACCCACTGCTGACCGCTCCCAGAAAATTGCGGTGTGATCGATGAAATGTGGGATATTGAGAGGATTTCCAACGCAATCTTGCTGGCCAGGTCCCACACACAACTTCGATGAATCTTCCGATTATTTCAAAGGAGAAAGTTTCTCCGTCAATGAAAATAATAGGGACGCCGAGTTCTGTCTAAACGATATGTATCATAGTAGGGGTGCCACCCGTGCCGTTATGGCCACGGCCGTCGAAAAACGGGCCGTGGAGTGCTCGAAGTTCTCACCTACGGGACGGCACGGTCAACGGCACGGCCGTGACGGCCGTTGAACGGGTCTGGGGGATGGAGTTGGCTCAATTCCTTCCAGAATCGCATCCCTGGGTAATAGATAGTGTTCGAGTACCCATGTGAGCTCTTCAGGCTCCTTGCCGGAAGGTTCGGTCCTCATACCTCGAAAAGGATCATTTTTACCCATACTTGAGCGGATTTAAGCTCCACCATCACTTCCGGCAAGTGCGCGGAAGCACGCCGAAACTTGAGCTGCAGTTTGATTTAAGATTCAATTACATGGCTATCTTGTGTAAACCATGTATTAGGGCGCAATTATAGTCGATGTGGAGAAGAATTACGCCCTGATGAGTGTCTCTGGCGGAGGAAGTTATACACCCGTTGAACGGCCGTGACGGCCGTGTTTCAACGGGCCGTTGAACTTCCGAAAAAATGTCCTACGGAACGGGCACGGCACCCGTCGCACGGGTGCCGTCGAACCGTGGCCACGGTCACGGGCGGCAGCCCTATATGTATGATACACTTCTAGCGCCCACCTTAAGGAAGAGTGGCGGCGTTCGAGGAAGCCCGACCACGGAGCGGCGAGTGCTTGCAAGCTCCCTGTTTTTCTGACAGGGTCGAGGTCACTCCGTGGCTAGTTCAGCCTTCAACCCGTCACCTTGGCTCAACCGAAGAGAGTTGATGTAGCACGTGAAAAACAAACAATCAGATCATCATCGATCGGATTTGGACTCCGCTCGCCCCTTGCCTCTTACTCTCATTCTCGTGTCCTCAATATGGAGATCGCAAACTCCGCCACGGATAAGACGGAGATTGATTTCGCCCAAATGCTCCATGACAAGCCAGAGCAGGTCAGGATTTCGATACGTCGCAAAAGAAGTTACACTGACATCGATCCCGAATTAGGTTTTTGCATCCTATAAATCTCGCACTGCGAAGGAGATACTGGTTATGGCCGATGCTTGGAAGGAGAAAAAAGCATTCGGGGCTTCAATATCTCCAGAAGGTCTGCTGCAAACGTTCTTATACCATCTCGACGGGAAAACGGTTCCCAGAGCGGTCAAACCGCCTGTCGAGAATGACCTGTCGGATCGCGCTTGGGCCTCTCTTCAAGGGCTGGACCGAGGGTTTTCTACAGAATTCTCATCCAATCCCAAGTTACGCGCCGAGCTCATCTCCGCGTGGCCGAGTGTCTTCAAGTGGTGTCGCTATCTTTATGACCAACGCGTCGCCTCAGAGAAGGACTCGGAAATTGCCAAAGAGGCGATAAACCCGCTTTGCAACGCGATTCGTGTCTTATATCTCGATCCAGAGCTACAGGTCATCATTAGAGCGACACCTGGCATCGTTACCCTCTGCGCACGCCTCTGCTTGCATTCGGCATCGCCGGCCAGTGCCTTTATTCCGTTATCCCTCCTCCATGCAAATACTTGGGACGGAATGGACGAAATCGTAGCTGCAGCGGGCGGAAAACCGGACGCCGTCGCGAAACAATTACTTGACCGGCTTCGACTCGCAATCAGCCAATCCCCGATTCATCCGGACGTGACGTTTACACTAACCTTTATACTCTCCACATTCATGTCTGTCCCTCGCCACCCCCTTTCGTTCGCAATTCTAGCGGACAACAGCGTTTGGATCGTCGCGCGTATGCTGTTCCTCGTCTCTGAAGCCATAGGATCATCTCCGGACCGCCGTGCAGATTTTCTTGGCTGTATACGGATCGGTGTTACACTTCTCAGAACCGCAATGGTTCAGGACGGCACGCCTCGGCTGGTATCGCAGGCTGTGGATGCCGGGTTGTTGCGCGCAATTTGCGCACTCAGTCGGATACTCGATGACCTTGAGCAGTCGAAACCCTCCCAGGACGACCTCAAGCCGCTAAAACTCTCGTTGCGGTTTATATTGGGGGACATTCTGCCGAAGAGTATGATGTATCGATCCGTGATCAAGGTGATGAAGGACGAGCACAAAGAGCTAGACCCCGACGTTGCCGACAGGACGATCATGCGGAGCTACCTTCGCGAGGAGTGGATGTCTCTTGTTCTGTTGTTGCACCTCCGCATCACCATTGCGAAGTTTCCAAAGCAGATCCGGGGCAAAGGTAACGTCTCCTGCGATTGCGTAACGGCGAGTATTTCCCCTACTTTGCTGCTCGGAAAAATAACTCATCCAACTCTAGTGCGGGAAAAGAGGGCAGAAATCGGAGCTGCTGCGGTGCAGCGGATGCCTCTACGTCTACTATTGCTCAAAGAAATGCCAAAAGGAAGCTTGGCCGATCCATCGTGACATGTGCAAGCTGAAGAAAAGTTCGAAAGCAGGCAAGTGTCCGACTCGCCCGAAAAAACCATATGCTAAAGTCCTCGCAGAGGGCGGCAGCCCGATGTTTTCCGAACAGGATGCCCAGTTCCTCCGGGAAGTTGTTGGTACTGATGCCCACATACACTATACACATTTGCAGAAACTGGCAAAGGGCAAGTTCCCCAAGGAGCCTGTGGAGAATTTCATCATCTGCATCGATTACACTAACCCGAAGTACCCGGCTGGGACGTGCTCTCTGAAAAACATCAAGACCTATGTTTTCCCACCGGTCAGTAGTGAGGCCGTAAATCCTGCCAATGTCGAGGCGCAGAATGCCGAGATGATCAAGATGTGAGATGGCGGTTCTTTTTCCTGTAACGGTAATATCTGCTGAAACGTTTCAGGGTGCGACTCAATCCGAGAGAATATACATTCGTCGAGGCGACGTTCGCGTATGGTCAACAACGCCTTACGCGCAATTTGATGATGCGGCCGAACAGATGGGTTCATCCGCCGGAGCAGGAGCTCTCTTCCGCGCTAAACTGGCAGAACAACAAATGCGAGAATCAGGATGGACCCGCAGAAGGGTTACTCGAGTTTTTCCTGGCTGTAACTACCCAATTTGCAGATCTCTAGTCGGAGAAGGGCGCACTTTCTTGTAGGCATCGTCTTACACGAATACCAGAATGCTCGTAGATGTCGCTTCTTTTCTACCAGCACCTCTTGAATCGATGCTCCTCTCCGAAATGTTTTGATCCTGCTCCTCATTGCAAAGAACTTTAAAAGAAGATCTCGAGCCTTTCTCACATCTGGAGTTTTCGCCAGAAACCGAACCCATTCTCTTATAACCCTCCCAGCATACTTTCAACCCCCTTCGCCGTCCCGCACTGCTCAGATGATTTTGAACGCAAATGCTTTTACTTACCGGCTGAAACAAGCCTAAGTAGTGTGGCTCATTCGCCCCTTTGTTGCCGCATCTCTAGTCCTACCTCCCCTTGTACTGAGGCACTTCCGCAGACCATCCTCTCCATGGTTTCATTTCTTATCGTGTAATGGCGCCGACTCTTCCATGGCCCCGTACGGTCGTCTCCATGCGCCGCCGATAGATGAGAAAGAGACCCTTACGTCCGAAGCAGGAGAGGCGCGTGCTCCTTATGGTTTTTCTTCCCCGCTTCTTTGCCATCCCTTTCCATAACCATTTCTACTAAGGCTCCCTGTTACTCATCTTATCGCCTCTACCTCAGTCGACTTCATCGTCTTCTGGACTAGGTAACTGATCATGATTTGCGTGCGTCAGGAACCCGCACTTACTCTGCCTTAACATGTGTCGCCCCACGCCGGCGTGCATGCGCCAAGTCTTCGTCCCCCTCTCTAGCACACCTAGAGCTTGTGTTCCCTTGTCCCGGAGCGTGCACCGCTTCTCTCCTCCGACGTGACATGCGCCGTGCGTGGTATGGACAGTGGAGACCTCGCGTCGATTCGCTAGCAGTCCGAGGGAGTCTAGACTCTACCAAGTGAGCGCTCAGAAAGTTAAAGAAGCGCCCTAAAAGCAGTGCAGCCGACACCGCCACCCTATTTGTTTCGATCAGTCGACTCGTGTACACGCCTTTTCTGGTGTGCACGAGCGCCGTGCTGTCCCGCCTCGCAATCTCACAATGACGAGCCAAACTCACCCAATACGAATAGCTCGTCAACAGTGGAATACTATTTCTACACACCCGCAATGTGTGATTGGGCGGCACACGACCTCCTCTTTCCCCAGGGCATACATTTACGGTCTACAGTCTAGGGTGTGAGTCTACACGTCCGCATCCGCTGTGGCTCCGCTGCTATCTTTGTGTGCGTGCGTGCTCCGGCTGCGCATGCCGTTTGTGTGGGTGTGGTGTGCCGTGGGGTGTGCCTGTACCGCTGCGTGCTTTATGCTTTATTCGGCGCGTCGACGGGATTACTGTCTGCGTTTTCCCTTTTTGCATGTCGGCGTTCTTTTGCTCTTTCTCTTGGGTCTAGTAGCCTGCTTGGCCCGTCGACTCCCTCCCTCCCTTCCTTGCTTTTCACTCTTATCACTCGCTAACGCTCTTTGCCGTCCAACCGCTCGCTAACGCAACCTGCCCGCTAACGCTCGCCCACGCGGACGTCTTGTGGAAAAAGACTGAGCACCTGCGACTGAGAGGGGCAAACACATCGGGAGCTCAACGTCGAGCCGTGACGGGAGGGGAGGAGAGGCGCACGCGCGTGTACGAGAGAACGATGGGCCGGCGAGACGGTCGAGGGGCACGTCCCTTTCTTTTCCTTTCCTTTCCTCCCTTCTTCTCTTTCTTTCTCTCTCCCGTTTTTTTTTTTTTGTTGCTTGTTCGTTCTCCAAGTACCAAAACGCTGACGTTCCGGGTACGTTGCAGGCCGACGCACACGTGAAAGCGGGGGTCGTGAACCGCGTGGTGGCGCTGCTGACGAGCGGGACGAGTGCGGTGAGTTTCGCTCTATCATTGTCTGTGATTTATTGGGTATGGGAGGTGTGCGGTGGGCGGGGTGGGCGGGGTGGAGGGGCGCGGCTACGGAGGGAGCTGGGGGGACGGGGAGCGTGCTCCGAGTGTGAGGAGGGAGGGATACGGGGAGTGTGGCGAGGGCGGGGTGCCATCGAGGTGCGCGGCGAGGCGAGAACATATCGGCGACGGGACCGCACCGGAGACGACACGAGAGGCGCTTGACGCCTGGACAGAGAGGCGCTGGTCCCTGCTCGAGCCCCGAAATTGCGTGGATGCGCACGGACGAGCGGGCGAGGCTCAGCACGGAGAGGGAGAATTTCCTTTTTTTGTAAGGCGGGTGTGGGTGGAGGCTTTCGTTTGGGGACGATACTTCCCTCCACCTTCGCTCGTCTCCCGTCGTCATTTCGTGGGCGTCTCGACGTGGCGTCGTCTGCCCATCTCATCCCCTCCTCCCTCCCACCTCTCCCCTCCACACTCTGCCCCGCCCATCTTCATTCCTCCCTCTCCTTCGCGCTCCTCTACACGTATCCTAATACTAATACCCTCCCTACACGTATGCGTATACTAACCCCTCCGCAGGTCCCCCCCGCGGTGCTCGACGCGTACCGTGTGCCTCGCGTGCGCGGTGTACACCGTGAGCGTGCTCGACGATGCGTTCGGGCGGCTCGGGTATGAGGAGCGGGAGGCGGCGTTTGGGAGGTGCGTTTTTTTGGACTGGATTGGGGTGTGTACGTTTGGAGGAGTGGGGAGGGGAGGGATGTGTACGGGAAGAGGGGAAGGGGAAGGCTGTCGTTGCGTTACGCGGCGCACGCTGCACGTCGCTCGCCTTGCACGGCGTACGATGTGGGCAAGACGCAGGATGGCGTCTCGGGGATGCAGGAGATGTGTGCGACGGGGATGCGGGAGATGGGGGCGCCTAAAGCCCAAGAGAGGGAGTGGGCGATGCGCTGGAGGGAAGGAGAAGACGGCCAGGCGGGCGAGGAAGCTGGCGTGTGGCGGAGCGGGAGGCGCAGGAGAAGACGGGCCGGGCTGGCCCGCGGGTGAAGGGGGCGGGGACGTGGTGCAGGCGGACGGTGTGCGCCAGCATGGGGAGCCGTGGAGGGGTGCTGTGTAGCGCCGTGCGTTTTCGGTGGACGGGGAAGGGGTCGAGGTGCTGCCGGGTGTGTGGCGAGGTAGAGAGGCGTGGACGCCCGCCCGCGAGCCGCCCGAGTTCTGCGCGGGTGCGTTTTTTTGAGTGGTGTGTGTGAGGGAGCGGCGGCGGGGGCTCGTGCTTGGACGTGTGCACATGCAGGCGCCAAGGACACCGTTGTGCGGGTGTACGACGGGGAGTGGCTGCGTCGTCGAGGAGGGTGGCAGTCGTGTGCTTCACCACCATGCGCTTGGTAGGGTGTGGAGAGCCAGGGCAGTTGCAGCTGTGTGCGACGCCGCGGACTGAGCCGCGTCTCGTGTGTGAGCGGGAGGCGCGGAGCGGAGCTGGAGCCGGGAGCGTACCTGCTTTCAGCGCGGAGGCATGAGGCTTCCTTGCTTGGTTCATCGGCTTTAAAGGCGACATATACGGTCTACATTCTTGCTCGCAAGGAAAATCCTTGAAAATCTCCAAAAAGTCTCTAATGTATGTGGTACACAGTGTCGCTTCTTTAGCTTCCTCGTAACCGATTCGTTCATCGTCACCTCGCCTTCCTTCTCGGTCTGCTCGATCCTTCGGCTGCTCGATTCTTAAGTCTCCCGCGTTGGATCAAGGCTTCCATCCTCTTTCACCAAATACTGTACATAGATTGTCCACCGGCATTAAATAATGTTCTTTCATGCTCGTCAAATCCGCACTGTCCGTCCTGGCCCCGCCAGGTTCGCACCTTCAAATCGGATCCCCCATCCAGCCTCAAACTCGCTCAACAAATTCCAAACGCTCCGATTTTCAATGGTCGTCCGCGTTTAACTTCCCCCACTTGACCATCTCCGTGACGCCGCCCCTCGAGAACACCCGTCTGCGGGCAAGGATCGAGGCCGTCGACCTATCGGTCCCAACGAAGCCGTACGCGGCGCTGTGGATGACCGCATCGATGAATATCGGGTACCTGTCTCTCGTCAGCGCACGCACTCACTACTGCTGGATAAGAGGATGAAGAGAAAGTGGGAGGGCGTACCACGGCCCATGGCGGGCGACGGTCTCGGTGTGATTTGGCCGCATCCACCCGAGCTTGAGAACGGGCTCCCACCACGCGAGATCTGTCTCATCGATGATCTGCCCGCGCACCTCCGCGACGCGCCGCTCGTATGCGGAGAGCGGGGCGAGACAATCGCTGCGCGGGATGCCGTCGAGCTTGCACCGCTGAGCGAAGTTCCCGCGGCGGATGTGGACCGCGATGTACTGGAAAATCGGTGTCAGCCTATTTCGTCCAGATATTGCGTGAAATGAAGTGATTGGCAGAAGCAGCACCCCTGATTTTGCCAGGAGCAGGAGTTCCTCCCGATATTTGGGCAGCGGCGGGCCCCTAACTTAACAGATTTCGATGGATGCAGCCGGTACCTCGCGAGATCAAAAGCGGGGGCCACCCCGCCTGAAAATTGAATCAGGCGCGTCGTCAACAATCCAAGTTTCTTACCCCTCGCAGTCAAATAATACTTGGCAACTCTCGGTGCCCTCCTCTGCAAAATGTTTTTGATGGGTTTCCTGTGTGATGGCTCCAGCAATGCTCCCGCACGGCGGGCGCATGCGACTCCCGGACAGATGAGGAGGCGAACGAGCTCGGTGGGATGATTGCGTGAGGTGTGGGCATTTTACTACGGGGAGAGTACATTACATTCTATTTAAAATAATCCTATCTTTTTTCGAGCACGAAGGACTTTGGTCCACACACAATCGCTCTCCTTCCTCTCTTATATATACCTATTCCCTCTCCTGCTCACTCTCGCATATATGCTGACTCTTGATTCAATTTCCCAGACAAGGGGGTTATGCGCATCTCCGCTGGCCACAGCCCTCTGCGCTCAGCGCACTTGTTTTACCACCGCGCCACTCGCCCGTGAGTAACCACCTAGAACGACACCTCAACGCTCTCCCCGCACCTCTTCTCGCCCCCGCCCGCTTCGTCGCCTTAGCGCATTCCGAGTGCGTGATGGGTGTCAGGCGACCAGTTATTTGGGTATGACGAGAAAATAAAGAATTTCATGGAAGCTATAATTACGTGCTGGAACTTGAATGCAAAAAGTACTACATCGAGGGATAAACGAAGGAGGAAACGACGAAGGCGATGCCGGCGATTGGCAACCAGTGCTGCATATAATCCAGATGATGCTGAGGCTGCGCGTCGTATTCTGCTCAGGGGCGGATGCCGGCTCAGACTAGGATGGCGTCGAGGACATCGCAGCGAGCGTGGAGGCAGCGAAGAAACACTCGTCGCGGGAGGTGGGCACGCCCGTGGTAGTGTACGTCCGGCCGGGGAAGCGCCGAAAGGTGAAGGCGGAATCCGTCTGGAGACAGTTGTGGCGCGCCTCGCGGCGATGAGTGCAACGGCGGCGATAGGGTACAGCGCAGCACGTGCTGCGCGCGCGCGAGTGGTAGTGCAGATGGTAGTTGCACGAGCGGGAGAGCGGGGCAGTGCAGGAGATGGTCGTCGCGGGCGGGAGGCAAGAAAAGCAGCCTATGCAAAGGGGAATGGACGCAGCGGGCACCGCGGACGGTGGTAGTATTGCACATCCCAGCTGTGGTGCACGGAGGCGCGCGTCGAGAACGACGAGGTAGGCGACTCCACTGCAGATCGTCGCTACGCCCGCGGGGCCAGTGAGGGCAGTGCGCGCGTCGAGGAACGATGGCGCCTGCTGCGTGGCGTATCTAGGGTGCGCAGAGGGCTGGTGTTGAGGGTGTGGGCGTGGCACAGCGTCGGTGCTGGCGTCGTAGGCTCAGGGCGCGTCGAGCAGGTAGTGGCGCTTTGTAGCCGCGGTGTTCGGTAACGTGCTGCTGAAGAAGGCCGGCGCGGGCGGCGCGCAGTGTGGATGGTCGCGATGCATGTCGTACACGACGGTCCGGCGGAACTGGAAGGAGCGACTGGCGCTAAGGAAGGGTGTGCAAGCGTAGGAGGGCTGAGGACGACGTCAGTATATACCCCAAGCAAGAAAAAGCAGAGTACGGAGTACGAAGTGATGAGGAAAGGGTGGAAGAGGATAATGAAATACGGAGAAGAAACACACCGATACCCTGCTCGGAAGCGTCGAATTCGTGAATGCTGCGATGTGAAAGAAGGTCTGCCACGAGATGCAAATTCGTATCTGCGCAGGACAGGTGCGGCGCCCCAAAGACGAGGTCGTTGGTCATGAGCACGAGGAATGCTGCACAACGTGAATGGGGACCGATGGGGCGCGCGTATCCGCGTGTTGGGACTGAGAGAAGATATAGCGGATGAATGAGCAAAAGGAGAGGAGTAATAACAGGCGACGCACCCGCACCGTGGATACGACCGACGCCGACTGCCCTTCTCCCTCGAGGGAAAAAAAACGGCCACATGTGAGGTACGTGTGCTTGTATGCGGGGGGGATTGAGCGTTGGGTCAGTGGGGGTCTGTACAAGACCAAAAAAAGATGGAATGACAAAAATTCCACGGAAAAAGCAAAGGCACCCTGGATCGAGCTGATCCATGAAAGTCGATGGCTATAAATGATGCGCGTGGCGATGACATCGTACGGTGCGCTGGACATGGTCGAGCGCGAAGGCATTGTGGCGCGTGCAAGTCGACACCGCCCGAATCGTGTCAAGCATGGCGGCAGTGGTTTTAAACCGAGGCTCTTAGAGACTGAGCGCTGAGTGGCCGAGCGGTGAGAAATTGACAACAAACCGCTATTGACCCAGCACGTTTTCACAGTCACGTGCCCATACTATCCCAATATAGTCATATTTACAACGTGGAGGCTAATACGACCACATAACGCGTCCCCCGTACACACATTTACTCTCACGTCGTCCTGCTTCCATACCCATCAGCTTCGATATGCCAGAATCTGAGTTATTTCCGTGCTCCGGCTGTGGGAAGACGGGTGACCTGTTCAAGATGAAGGCTAGTGCCGCTGATGCTGAGGAAATCCAGCGGCAATTCTTTCCTTCATTTGATGGGCATGAGAGCGATGATGAAGAACAGGTGAGTACAGTCACCGTATTTTTTTCGCAGGTCCTAATCTGAGGGTATTTAAGTTGATATTTATGTGGCACACCTTCGGAAGCGAGCTGACGAGTTTGAACAAGCCGTGGCAATCCTTCGTGCTCAAGTTTCACACAGAAATAAATTGTGGATGTCCAGTATTGTCAACCGTGACATTGGACGTGATGTTAGTCAAATGGTTACTGATATTCATAGATTTGAAAGTACCTCGAGGGTGAGGGACACTAACTGGGCCAAAAGCGGTGACAAGGAAGGGCGCCGTCGGGTGCAGAACACGATGGGATATCAAATCCCTCTTGAAATAGACTAGCTTACACCGTTTCTTTTACTATAATACAATGATTGAATTTACCTTTACCGTGGCGTGTCTTCGAAATGAAACGGAAAAGACGTGTAAGGTATTGCAGTGAAATAACGTAAAAATGACAAAAAAGCAAAATAGAAAAGACTTTCAACCTGAATTGAACCACAGGAACAGAGATCTTTCGACTATTACACACTCGATCCAACTGCGCCAAGCCACCATATACATGGAGAGATGGGATGTCCATTTGTTGGTGTTCCTTCTTTGGCGCCTTTTCCCCTGTGTAGGTTCTTCCAAATGTCACTGACACAAATTTCTGCTCATTAGGGAAGATAATGCATACCAAAACATAAAGTACCTGATTCTAAACACTTATGAGCTCCAAGGAGCTTGAACTACTCAATTCATCCCGATTAAGGAAGCCGCCGGCAGGTCAGGTGACTGTGAAAACATGCTGGGTCAATTGCGCAGACTGAATTGACAGGAGCAAGCACGTGCGCGCTTCGACAGTGTGGCGGTGTTTGCCACGTCGTCTTCCGCACTCTCCACAGAGTCCATCGTCCTGGTCCTGTCCCCGGTCAGTCCTTGCTCTTGCGGCAACCCCAGCAGTGATTGATATGTCTCTGCCAAGATCCACACTCTTGATTTCTAGCAACAACTTGACGGTGTCATGCTTTCCCGAGATAATTCTCACCCACTGTACATCATCGGTGGGAGAGAAATATGTTACTCTGCAGAAACAATTATTCATTTTGAGTAGGTGGCCAAGGTGGTCCTGGTGGTCAAGGACATCTGCATGGTACTGGTGGCCCTGGTGGGGCTGGGTTGGGTCCCACTGTGCATATCACTACACATAATCTGCATGCCACATTTACCTCGGAAGCAACATCCCAGCTCAGCAGCATCCAAGCATCCCAAATTGTCAGCCAGTGTCCTCCTCCATCAAGAATATTTCAGGGCAGGAGAAACATCCTTGACAAAATGCATCATTTTTTCGCTTCTGATGTGGGGATCCAACACATTTATGTACTGCATGGACTTGGAGGTGCTGGAAAGACACGGATTGCTCTGAAATTCATAAAAGAGTCGTCATCTTGGTGAGCTCAATCATCCAGCTGGGAAATTTTTGTTGATCTAGTTGTTGTTCCAGCTTCTCAGACATGTTTTTTATTGATGCCAGCACCACTGCAACAATTGATACAGGTCTCAAGAACATAGCTGTTGCAAAAAATGCTGGAGATTCCCTACAAGATGGCTTACTATGGCTGGCCAGCAGAGTTGAAGAATGGCTTCTTGTCTTTGACAACACAGATGATCCAAGTATCAATCTGAATGATTTTATTCCTCAGTGCAATCATGGGAATATCATTATCACCTCTCGAAATCCTGGACTGTGTGTTTATGGATCACATTCTCCTGTGTTAGATATAGAAGAGGAAGATGCAGTGGCATTGTTACTCAAGAGTGCTGCACAAGAGGCCACTATCCATACTGAACACATTGCAATGGAAATAGTTAAGGTTAGGCAACCAAGCTTGGAAAATCATTTAATTCTAACTGCAACATTTACTTAGGCATTATATTGTCTACCTCTTGCAATTGTTCAAGCTGGTGCATTCATATCAAAATCTCGAGATCTTGGCAGCTATTTGGCACTTTATACAAAGAACCAAGCACAGCTACTTAGCGAAAAGCCTGCTCAATCTCATGACCGTTATGCCTGGACAGTGTATACCACATGGCAAATGAGCTTTGACAGGCTCACACCACCAGCTGCCATGTTCTTGCAGCTTTGTTCATTCCTCCACTATAATGGAATTTCAGAGGACATCTTCAGTTATGCATCCAAGTACACATTTCCATCTGATGGTCTATCTGAAGAATTTTATGGACCATCTCAAGAAGAACAACAAGCACCTCTGGAATTCCTCTCGCTGTTCCTGGGGCCAACTGGTGAATGGAACTCTCTGCAGTTTTTGCACATCACCAATGAAGTCCAAGCCTATTCATTGATTAACTTTGATGCAGAAAAGAAACTCTTTTCTATCCATCCATTAGTACATGCTTGGAGTCAAACAACTGTCTGCCATCTAGAACAATGCAAGTCTACCATAGGAGCTATGCTTGGTATGGCAATTTCAAAACATTCAAGGGAGAATATTCAATTAGCAAGTCTGGCATTATGCCCACATGTGGAAGTAGCTATACAGATGGATGCAAAAGTAGCTCTGGGTTTTATGCATCAATACTATTTGATATTGTGGGGAGCAGGAAAACACAGACAAACTGAGAAGATGCTGGAAGAGGTGCTGGAAAACCAGACACAAGGTCTGGGTGTCAATCATCCAGACACCCTGAATAGCATGGGTAATCTAGCCAGCACATACTTACACCTGGGAGAGCATCAAAAGGCTAAAGAACTCATGGTTTTGGTGCTGGAGAAAAAGAAACAGGTTCTGGGCAACACTCATCCAGACACCCTGCTTACCATGAGTAATCTAGCCGACACATACTCACACCTGGGAGAGCATCAAAAGGCTGAAGAACTTGTGGTCTCTGTGCTGGAGAAATGGAAACAGGTTCTAGGTGACAACCATCCACACATCCTGCTTACCATGGGCACTCTAGCCAACACATACTTCCACCCGGGAGAGCATCAAAAGGCCAAAGAACTCATGGTTTTGGTGCTGGAGAAAAATAAACAGGTTCTGGGCGACAATCATCCAGACACCCTGCTTACTATGAGCAGTCTTGCCAACACATGCTTACACCTGGGAGAGCATCAAAAGGCTGAAGAGCTCATGGTTTCTGTGCTGGAGAAACAGAAACTAGTTCTAGGTGGCAACCATCCAGACACCCTGCTTACTATGAGCAGTCTTGCCAACACATACTTCCAACTGGGAGAGCATCAAAAGGCCAAAGAACTCATGGTTTTGGTGCTGGAGAAACAGAAACAGGTTCTAGGTGACAACCATCCAGACACCCTGCGTACCACAGGCAATCTAGCTAGGACATACTCACAGCTGGGAGAGCATCAAAAGACTGAAGAACTCATGGTTTCTGTGCTGGAGAAACAGAAACAGGTTCTGGGTGACAACCATCCACACACCCTACTTACCATGGGCAATCTAGCCAACACATACTTCCACTTGGGAGAGCGTCAAAAGGCTAAAGAAATCATGGTTTATGTGCTGGAGAAACAGAAACAGGTTCTGAGTGACAACCATCCAGACACCTTGCGTACCACAGGCAATCTAGCTTGGACATACTTATGGCTGGGAGAGCATCAAAAGGCTGAAGAACTCATGGTTTCTGTGCTGGAGAAACAGAAACAGGTTCTGGCTGACAAGCATCCACACACCCTGCATACCATGGGTAATCTAGTCAAGACATACACACACCTGGGAAAGAAACAAAAGGCCAAAGAACTCGAGGGTTTTGTGCTGGAGAATTCTGGGGGACAATCATCTGCATATCCTGCACACCTGGGTAATTTAGCTAGCACATACTCAGCCAAAATTCTGTCTAATGGCATTTTAGTGCCTGATCAACCCTTTATCTTGACACTTATAGCTAGGATGCAGGATAAGATTGTGGATAGGACTGAGTCTGAAGTGGATTAGATACAGCCCATTCTAGAACATACATAGGTCACATGACTCACATATTTGCATGGTTCATATGGGTACATAATTCATATATGCACACCCTTGAAATTTAGTCCTTCTAGACAATACATGCACACACCCATAATGTTTACCATGAATCACACTCACATCATATGCCTGGATTCCAGAGAATTTTCCAGGCTTGCTGCATGAATATAACATACTCTGTGGAGTACTATTTGATACTGCAGGACTGCAGGACTGCCAAAGCACCAGGAGGATCTGAATTTGATGTTTTAATATGCTAGCAGGAATATCCCATAAATAGTATGCAGTGTCTAATACAAGGCACATATAAACATGTCTGCAGGAATGGGGAACATGTTTGGACCACAAGGTATAGGAGAAAACACCTCATGACCATTATATTGCAGATAGAATATAGATCCACTGGGATGGTGAATATAGCAGTGGTGTGCTGCAGTAAAGCATCAGGAAATGCTCCAATATCCCTTCAGGTTCATCAAACAATATCCCTACCACTTTGGATCACGCAAAACAGCGAAATAACGGACCAGAAAGTGGATATACTTGAAGTTTCCTTTTTTGGACAAAGATGGTAGTGTGATACGGGTTCCTTGGGGCTTACCATGATGGAGAGCCCGGACTAGGATCGCGAAGGCGCTCGCTAGTCCGGGATGGATTGGATCGGCGTGCGCCGCCGACTCTGGCGCGCACCGCCGTTGTGACCCTTCGGCGAGGGAACACTTGACCCTTGTTGGGGGCCTCCGCAACACCGAGGCCGTGGAGCAGTTAGACGCGTGCTCAGGCAGGCAGGGGGGCGGTAGGGGTGTTCCCTTGAAGATCTCGGTCTCACGACATCGTAGTAGAGTGCAAGATAAGATGCTTATGTAATATGTACTACAAATATACGTACGACGGTACGAAGCGTATGAGAAATATAAGAGGAATATAAGAGGAATATAAGAAAAATATAAGTGGCCACTGGCCGTGTATCTACATTAGTGTACAGCGTCACAGAGCCCCCCACGCGGGTAGTGTCCACTATTCTTGCATTTCGCCGTCCTCGAGTACTTCGTCTAAGTCCATGTCTTCGTTCTCGTCGTCCCGGTACGTTCCCGATCCGCTCGCCATCGAACCCGCCGCCGCACGCATTGACTCCTCGAGGGCCTCATTCTCCTCCTTCTGACGCTCCATCTCCTTGGCTAGCCTGCCCGAGCGTTTCCCTCTGCGCGCGCGACTTTCTTCCACCGGAGTAGGGTCGTCACCGCGGTAAACTAACTTCTTGCGATGCGAATTCCTTCCGATCTTACGATGGTGCTCCGCCAACTCCGAGTCTCTTGGGTCAGTGTTCGTCGCACGGGTCGCGCGGGGAACGGCGGAGGGAGCAGTCCGGGTGTTGGGCGGAGTTACAGAGGCTGCCGCGTCCGCGCCGTCCACTTCCATTCGTTCCAGCAAGGACAACGGATCCGTCAGTCGGTCCGCCAGGTTAGGGGTAATTCGCGCGCGCAACGTCAGAGATGGTTCGCTAATTCCCCTGAGTGGAATGGCATCGGACAGACGGTCCGACAACGGCCTCGATGGGGAGGACAAACGAGTCGCTAGACTCGGCTGAGCTACAGGCGTGGAGCGTCGTAGCGGCGACGACAGACGGTCGGCTAGATCCACCCTTCTAGAGTCAACGGGAGTTCCCCCACTTCGTGGGTCCGAGATACGGTGCACTAGCTCTAGCCGCCCCAGAGTGTTTCGCGCCCTCATCGCTTTAGGTTCGGTGGGGGGCGGCGCAGAGTTACTGGTCGGTGGCGGTCGCGGTGCTTGCGGTGTTGTCGACGACGAGGCCGGGGGCAACGGCGCAGCTGGTGGCGGCGCTATCGGGTTTTCGTCTACCGCCCTGTCATCAGTACTCGCGGCGCTGGGTGAGCATAGCGGGCTGCGGGGCTGAGATTGGGGCGACCATGTTTCGTGCGACCCGACTGTTCCGACGTCCCAAGGCGTTTCTCCCTCCGTGTTCCATGCTCCGATGGCCGATCTGCTCGGAATCGCTGTCGCTGTTGGTGCCTGAGAATTAGCGGGAGCTGTGAGTTCGGCGTCTCCAGTGGGTTCGCCCAAGGCGATCTCTACGCGTGGCACGTAAGGGGGAGGAGGCGCGGCAGGTACTGGCGGTGCTAGTTCCTGATACATCTCTTCGTCCTCGTCGGGTAAGGGCACCCACACATCCCTCGTGTATAGAGACGCTTCGTCGAACTCCTCGTCCCTTCGATAAGACACCGACAGCTCCCTTTCCGCGAAGCTCAGCGTTCCGGTCAGCGCGCGCCCTGCGGCAGCGTCTTCCAGGCGGATCCAAATCAATCCTTGCCCTCGTACGATGGACAGCGGGTACGCCAGGCTCCTCGAGAAATGGTCGCGGTGCATGGCCTGGAACATCTGTGAGCTGATGCTGTCGTCGAGGCCTCGGACGACTACGACGTTGGTGGGTATATCTTCCACCCTGGGTTCCTCTACCTCCATGCCCCCTCGGAAATCAGGGTCATCCGAGTCCTCGCTGTCGCTGCTCGGGCCCATGCTGACTTCGTCCTCGTCCCTCTCTTTTCCCTTGCCCTTCGCAGAACTTGGCGCTTCAGCCGCTTTTGTCTTCATTCCCTCTCGGAAGGGCAAGTCCGTGGCATGAGGGGTTCCTGCCTTTCTTCCATCGAGGGCGGGGGGTGACTCTTGCGTCTCGTACATCCAGTGGGAGGCGCTCTGCGGCTTCCATGCTCCCCCGCTTTCGGTGTAAAAGGGGAAACGAGGCACCGGCGCGCCGTATGTCCCGATGTCGAGGACGCCGCTCTCCGGGACGTGATGGCCGCAGAAGAGACGACGGCCCTTTACGCGGTCGAACCATTCCTTCCCTTCCGGCTCTCTCTTTTTGCCGCGATATACCCAGGCGGGTCGGTCGTTAACTTCGTCCAACTCCCATTTTTCCCATTTCCGCCCCCAACGGGCTCTTATGGGAGGCGGCACGACCCAGGGCACCCTTTTCGAGTCTATCACGCGGTGTTCGATCGGGGGCGCCGCGAATCGATCCCTGTCGGCCAAAGGAGCTGGGGCCACGTAGCTGGGTGGCTCATCGTCTGTTGGAGGAGCGAGGACAGGTATTGGAGTGACTTCGGTGTGCGAAAGACTTCTGGAGTCGGTCGGTTTCGTAAAGGACGCCGCGCTCGCTGTTCCGTGCCTTCCGGCCACTTCCCAGGGGCGCGTTGCGTCTGGTCGAGACAAGCGTTGAACGTACAGAGAGGATGACCGCGTTCCGTCTAGTGGGTTCGTGGATGATGGAGTAGCCGGTCCCCTCCCATCCGATGAGAGAAACAAGGCGTCGAGCCGCAGGCCGTCCGTTCGAGCGAGTTGCTGGTAAGGTCCGTTGTGGAGGAGCTCGTGAAGCTCCGTGCCTTCTAGGAAGTTGGCGAAGGAAGGAGTGCTGCGGTGAACAATGTCCCGCGGAATCTCGTCGGGCTCGTATTCGTGAAGGATGAAGCAAGGAACGCGGGAACGTAGATACAGTAGTACGCCTTGTTCGTCGAGACCGTTGATCCACAACCCCACGAGCGTGTCGTCCGCGACAGGCATGTCGAGGATTCGTAGCTCCTCCAGACTCAGGGTAGAGAATCGACGTCGTTTACTGACCCAGAGTAGCCATGCTTCCTTCTCGCGTATCGCCCTCTGTATGGCTACGCCCCGGTCTACGGCTTCTTCCCATGCTCGCGTGGCGTGTAGCTCCCGTAATTGCTCTGAGCTAGGGACCCGAGGGCGGTTCGACCACGCTCCTGACCCCTGTTGAAACGAATCGGACAGGCCCTGGATCCTCGCGTCGAGATCGCGTGATAACGCGCTCAGTCGATCGAGGTACCCAGCCGCGAACGAGCCGTATTGCGCGTTCAAGGGATTGCACTCCCAGACGCTGGTGAGGGGGACGAAGGCGGGGTAAGCCGGGTCGTCAGCGAAGACGGCTTGAGGACGCCTCATGAAGGGCCAATGGCAGCGGCGTGGATTGAGATATTGCGGGGAGTAGAGGCAGTCGTGCCTCCCCGCGTGTCCGTCGTATCTGCGTTGCTCCCTAACTTGAGCGGATTCGGGAAGGAAGTCAGGACGTCGCTCCCCGGGGAGGAATGGAAGTTGGTCCGAGTTGGGAGACCACAGTTCGAACCTCCTGCCATTAATGCGGACGATGCGGGACGTCAGGCGAGGCAATTGAAGAAGGTCGAAGGCCATCCCGGTTCGTACGTGAGGTATACCGGAGTAGCCCGCCGCGCAGTTGAGTCGGCGATGTCCATAGCGAGGCGTGCTGGAGCTCGATCCGGCCATGTTCGTCGCGTATGCTAGTGATGTCTACAGAATAGATACGCGGTTTCGACAGTAACTTCGCGCTCGCTCGGGGAGGTTCGCGAAGCTAGTTTCGAGATACGTGTAGATGAATGACAAAGGTGTTCGTCCTCGTACTAGCGCGCTCACTCTGGAGAGGATCGCGTGGCGTACGTGGCGTGGAAGAGAAGTGAAAATATCTCGTAAGCTTGTCAACAAGTTTCCCGTGCACCGCCCCCGGCGGTGCGTCCCGATAGCCGGATCGGGATTATTCGGCCTCTACGCTAGCTTGTGTAACTGAAGGTATTCACGCTTCAACGCGGGCGCGTTTCGGAGGTCGCGCTCAGAAACCCACGAGTCGTCTGCCGGACCATACCCCTCCCATCGCACACGGAACATGCGTTGATTACCCTCCTTGCGCGGTTTCGTCGTGTGGCCCAATATAGCTTCTACGACGTACTCCTCCGTCGCCGTTAGGTAATCTCGCGTGTCGGGGAGAGTTGTACGGTTCTCGGGATCTGTAGGGACGTGGTATTTGCGCAAGTGTTCCAAGTTGAATACAGGGTGCATGGGATAGGTGTCCGGGAGCCTGAGGCGGTAGACGACGGGGTTGATTTTCTCCAGCACTTCGAAAGGGCCGATCGTGCGTTGGATCAATTTCCTTCCCGTGCCTTGTACGTCGACCAGCTCCAGGGAGTGGGGATTTACCAGTACGAAATCCCCTTCCTCGATCTTTTCCACGGGGCGGCGTCCCTTATTGTACGCCCGCGCTTGCCTTTCCTGCGCGAGTACGACCGCGTCCCGCGCGGCCCTGCGATGGCTTTCAATGGCATCGATGAAATGCTCCCCTTTCTGGCTAGGCAGGAAGGGACGGGCTACTGGGTCTTCAGAAGAGTCGAAGAGGCCAGCTGCTCCCCGAGGATGATACCCAAGCAGCAAGAAGTTGGGGGCGTATCCCGTCGAGGAGTGCACGTTTGAGTTGTAGGCGAAGGCTATTTGTCCGAGCCATTGCGCCCAGGAGGAGCGGTCCGTGGCCACGTATGCTCGGAGCATTTGTTCAATCATCGCATTGAGGATTTCCGTTTGCCCGTCCGTCTGCGGATGGTGTGCGGAGGAGAGAGCCATCACACTGTGGTACTGAGTGACAACCGAGCGCCAGAAGGCTGTTGCCCAACGCTTATCCCGGTCCGCTATGATTCTCTCCGGCATCCCGTACACGTTCACTACCCTGTCCACGAAGAAGGTAGCGAACCCCTCCTGAGACAAGTTATTGTGGGTTGGGATTATTATCGCAAATCTCGTCAATTTATCCACGATGACCAGGATGGCAGTGAATTTCTCCGGTCCTGATGGCGGTAACCCTGTAATGAGGTCCAGCGAAACCGTGGCGAAGGGCCGAGGAGGAATGTGGGCGGGTCGCAGGCCTCCCATGCGCTGGCGGTGGTCTGCCTTAATTTTCTGACAGACGTCACACGTTTTAGCGAAGTCCTCCGCGTCCTTGGTAAGTGCCGTCCAGAAGAATAGTTCCCGGAGGCGGGCCACGAATTTGAATGGTCCGGCGTGGGCGCTTTCGTGAGGAGACTCGTGGATCCACTTCAGTATGAACCGCACTTTCTTGCGAGGGACGCATAAGCGGGTCTTCCAGTCCGCGTCCACGAAGTACAGCAGCCCATCCTTGCCCTTCTGGAAACGAGAGGGTGTGAGCACCTTATCCGGGCTCGGGATTTCCTCAACGTAGCGGTCCTTGAAGTACGGGTCCTCCAGGTAGGCCTTCCTGAAGCTTCTTTTAACTTCCTCGGATACGGACACCAGTAGATGGGATCGTTTATTCCAATCTTCCTCGTCCTTGTCAGGGCGTACTCCCACTGGATATTTCCAGTGGTCGTTCTGCGGGAAAGGAAGGGGGTCCGGTGCAGCGACATCTTCGCGCTCGTGGTTTCCCGGTGCAGCGTCGCCCTCGCGCTCGCGGTCTCTCGGTGCAGCGACATTATCGCGCGCTCGAGCCTTCGGTGCAGCGTGAGCGTCGCGCTCGCGGTCTTCCGGTGCAGCGGCGCCCTCGCGCTCTCGGTCTCTCGGTGCAGCGATACCATCGCGCGCTCGAGCCTTCGGTGCAGCGTGGGCATCGCGCTCGTGGATTTTCTCCCTTACCTTCTCCGTTTGTCCCAGCTGAGAAGCGTTGGCTAACGTCCCTTCCTCCTCTTCTTGTGCTTTCTGCCTCCGTGTCCGTACTGGGAGGGCGTACTTGTCCACGGCATCCTCCCACCACCAGATTGCAAATGCGGCCTTCTTGGCAGGTGCGAACGCTTCTCTGTCCTCCATCCTCTGCGCTTCCTCTTGTCTCTCCTGATCCGGCACGATAGTGTCGAGGTCATCCCTAACCGGTGATTCGTGCTGCGGCGTCCTAGGCAGCCGTGAGAGTGGGTCCACGTTCGAGTGGACCTTCCCGGGTCTATGAACAATTCTGAGTCCCGGGTAGGCCGCGAATACCGCCCCCCACGCCGCTAACCGCCGGTTCGCGTTCTCGTAAACGCGCGCCCATTGCAGCGCGGCGTGGTCCGTCACGAGGATCACTTGCTCTCCCTCGATGAACGGCTGGAAGCGGACCAGCGCTTCCTTCGCGCCCAGCGCTTCGCGCTCCGTGGCGCTGTAATTACGTTCTGCTGATTTCAAGCTCCTGCTCCAGTATGCGATGACACGCTCAACGTGCACCGTCGTCTCGTCCAGCGTCGCCCCCCACACGTCCTCTTTCACTACTTCCTTCACATCCTTCTCCAACGTGGTGAACAGCTTCGGGACGGCGTTTCCCGCGTTCCAGGCGGCCTGTAACTTGTCGTAGACCACCGTACCCTTCAAGTCCGCGACGCGTATGGGTTGCACTTGCTGCAGGCTGGACCCGATCGCATAATCAGATGCGTCTGTATACAGCCTGTACGGAACGCCCTGAATGGGGTGTCCAAGCACGGGGGCCGCCGACAATGCGTCCTTGGCTTGCAGGAACGCGATTTCCTGCTCGGCGCGCCACTCCCACTTCACGCCCTTAGCCAGCAGCGAGAAGAGGGGTTTCGCGATGAAAGCGTAGTAGGGTATATAGTTGGCGAAGTAGTTAACCATGCCGAGGAATTTCTGTAGTTCCAGGACCGACGTTGGTCGGTCCAGTTCCTGGATTGCGGCCACCTTCTCCTTGTGTGTCGATAGCCCCAGTCTAGAAACCTTCTGTCCCAACAGTAAGATGGAGGAATACCCAACAAAGCATTTCTTGGGCTCCAGGGTGATACCCGCGCCGGCGATGGCACCGAGCACCCGATCCAGGTGCACCAAGTGCTCCTCCCACGTCTTTGAGAAGATTACTATATCGTCGATGTATACCAGTGTGAAGATCCAAAGGTACGGGGCCAGTACCCCCTGCATGATTCGCTGGAAGATGGACGGCCCGTTGCGCAATCCGAAGGGCATTCACTTGAACTGCCATAACCCGCGATGGGAACGGAATGCAGTCTTTTCTTTCGCGTCGTCATCCATCTCGACCTGGTTAAACCCTGCCAGCGCGTCGAATGAGGATAGCACTTGGGCCCCTGATAGCGCCTGGATTATTTCAGACTGTCGCGGTATAGGGAATTCATCGGCGACGGTTTGTGCGTTAAGCTTGCGGTAATCCACAGCCAATCTGGCCTTCCCGTTGCGGAACACGACGACGCAAGGCGCTCCCCAAGGACTAATGGATTCCTCGATAACGTCGCGCTCGAACCATGTGTCCATCTGCTTGTCTATGACCTCCCTTTTGGCTGGCGACGCGGAGTACATGGGCATTGATATGGGCTGTGTGCCTGGCTTCACCGGGATGGACGCTTTCTCCCGGACGTGCCCCAAACGCCCGCCTACGCCAAATGCCGCGGCGTTCCGTTGTAGCACTTCGACGAGTTGAGGCCGCACACGTTCTGGTACGTCGGGGCCTAAGTTGACCAGCCTGGCCACATCCTCCACCCCATCGTGACCTTCCCCCAGCTCACTCGCCATTGCGGTTGTCTTAGGTCCGGCGAGATCTTCGCCTTCCCCTTCCTCGCCAGCGCTCGCGGGATTCCTTGGCTTCGCATCGGGCGGACCCTGCGCGCTCAAGGTTTCCTGGATCACTCGGGCCAAGGCCTCCGCTGAGGCAGCGAACCGCTCCTTTTCCTCCTCCGTCTTCGGCGTGTCCGCGTAATCCGATGGTTTGTGCAGTTTGCCGACAATATCCCCGGCTCTTATGTACCAAGGTCGTGTGCTGGGGTTAGCGATAGGGAGGTACGGGGCGGAGGAGCGTATCAGCGTAGTGGGGGCCGCTAGAACGCTCGCGTCGTCCGTGCCAATGACTACTTTTTCCACGAGCCACTCCTCCAATCCTTCCAACGGCCCCGTTATACGGACGTTGTGTACGGTCCCCGCCTCCACCAGGACGTCGTGGGCCGCTAGAACCGGGGGGGCACTAAGCTTTCCCTCCCTTGCTCTACGCGCATGTGAACGTTGATAGGACGTCTTGCGTATGTTGGGCATTAATCGTTTCAACGTACGCGCCAGACAAGCTCGCCGTATATTGAATCCTAGCTTGAGGGAGTGCGTCGCGGAGGCGGGGATGACGTGCCTCGAACGGCCCACGCGCACCTCACAATGTCCCGTCGCCCAGTGATTCACTCCCAACTCATACGTGGAATGGAAGTCTTCGCCCAGAAGAAGAGGCACCTTCATATTTCGCACGACGTATGCCTCCAATTCGAAACACACCACCTCGCCGTCCTCCGTGACCATGTAAAGGGACGTCTTAATATATCCCAGTACCTTGGCCTCGCCCGTTAAATGATACAGGCTCATGCGCATGCCCTGCCTCGGTTTGGGTAGCCCTGGTATCGACGCCCAAAAGTCTTCCGACATGAGCGTGAGGTCGGCGCCGGTATCCAATCTACCGGTGATTTCCTCGTGTCCCAGAGAACCGACCTTGCACTTGACATGTAGGGCGCGAGAGCCCAGCGACCCCAAGCCGTCGGGTAGCTGCCTGACCTTACGGGCTTGGTGTATAGGGAGGCCGTCATCGGTGTGCGTCGTCGTCAATTCCGCGACCGGTGCGCTCTTTCGGGAGCGCTCTCGGTCCACTCGCCGCGGAATGGCTGGGGAGTCGTCGTTCTCTATCGCCTTCCCCTTGTCTTTTCCATGAGAGGGCGGCTTCGTAAAGCGATCCCGGCGACGCGTGTTGCGATTTCTGACTTCTCGTACAGCGTGGGTCGCTTTAGCATCTTCGGACGCAGAGGCGAGGAAGACTTGTCGTACTTCGGGGTTCTCAGGGGAATCTCGCGAATAAGCGGACGAAGAGATTCTGGATTCGACGATCATGGCTAAGTAACTTTTATCCTCCTCCTCCTCCTCCGACGGGTCCCAATCCACGAAGATCATGTGTGCTTCGCGCAGCATAGTCCACTTCCCATACAAGGCGCACTCCCGGGCTATATGGAGCGGGCTAGTGCAAATGAAGCACTCGCCCTTCGGAGGGTTGGGACTGACTACTGAGTCATCCCTTTTGAATTCAAATCCGTTCATTGTTTTCCCTTTAGGCCAGAAGACTTTCCCCGCACCCCTGGAACTAGGAGTGCCCCTTTCTCGACGACGGTCTGCTGCGAGAGCCGTCCTGGTCTCCTGTGCTTCATCGCCGTCCTCCGGCTCGCTCGCTTCGCTCGACCCGATTCTGTCGGCGGCGTGCGCGCGGCGGGGGAATCCTCGTCGCGGATTCGCGTTAGACGCGCTTCCTTGCGACATGAGCCTTGTGACCTGTCTCGCGAGCAACCAGTCCGCGATGAGGCTGTCGGAACACCTTTGCGAGTAAGTGAGGAGGGAATCGATGTCGGGGCAGCTTCGCTCATTGACATCTCGATTCCAAGCGAGGGGTTGCGTTCGTAGAATACGCGAGACGGCCTGTGGGCCGTCTGCAGCATCATCGAAGATGAAGGAGTGATATTGGGCTCTCCGCTGGAAGAAGTCAATAGGGGCTTCGGAATCGTGGCCGTGTTGCCGGAAAGACATCTCCTCAAATTCCTTTTTCCGGTCCAGTAGCCACTTAGGGGTAAGGAATTGCCGACGAAGGGCGTTGAGTAGGTGATCCCAGTCCCTGGCGTACTCCTGCATTCGCGGAGTCGGGAGGGTGGTCCACCATCGTAGCGCCCGATCCGTGAATTTGGAGGGTGCCATCTGTGCTATGTCTTCTTTCATGCGCGGGCTCATAATTGCTAAGCCCGACATGGCGATGACATACTGGATGATGGATTCGTCCTTGCCGTCCCAGGACGGAACTACCGACACATTCAGCTTGGGGTTGAGTTGCCAACGTTCTGCGGCGCTCGCGGGTAATCCCGGTGCGCCGCTGTTTCCACCGCCGTCTCCGCCTCCTCCACCCCCGCCGCCGCCGCCTCCGCCTCCGCCTCCACCACCACCTCCGCCGCCACCATTTCCTCCGGGCCCGTGGCCGCCTCCATGTCCCCCTCCCTCGTTGCCTCCGCTACCTCCGCCTCCGGCGTTTTCCGGGTGGGGCAGCCATCCAGGAGGCAAGGGTTCTCGAGGATAATGGTTTCCCGGATCCTGTTGACTTCCAGGAAAGGGGGCACCCGGCGCGGACGTCTCGCATGTCGTCGTCCCGGTCCGGTATTGGTAACTCGTCCACGAATGGTCGTGGGGCGGTACTGTGGGTCCGTTCGCTGTAACACCTTGGTTCGGCATTGACCGTCCGTTCGTAGCAGACGTCTGGTCCCGTATCATCGATGGCCCCCCAGTCCTAGGTACCGAACTGAGGGTGTCTCGAATAGGACCTTGCCCCGGTAGGGAACTAACGACCGAGATGCGGATGGGCGATCCGGGGGCGAATCGTACGCTCGCTCCATGAGTGCTTCGAGTAGGAGCGTTCCCTCCCGTCGTGGGAGCGCTTTCCGAAGCGCTCACACCCGGCGGCAGGGAGCTCTCCTGGATAGTGGGGATCGAAGAACGCGGCTTGTAGTACCTCGCACGAGGGCTTTCCCCTAATAGCTGCACCATACGGGCTCGCGCCGGCTCGTCTATGAGGGTGGCACGCGCGGCATAGTCCTTCCTCAGAAGAAGGCGTGCCAGCTCCTTTCCCGTGGGCTGAGTCCCGAAATCCCTTCTAACTTCGGATATCGTGGAGTCCGCGGACTCGATCTCGTCCTCTTGGTACTCGGGCAGCAGGGTGCGCTTGATCGCGGATAAGTAGCGGAGTATGTGATGATTCCCTCCGTCGAGCCGCTTCTGTAAAGAGCTGAGGGCGAAACGCAACTCGGGCTCGACGGCTGAGCATTCCAACATGTATAGGAATCCGTAGTGGGGATCCAACTTGAAGCTAGAAGCGGGATCCTTCCGCCTGAAGATGGTTAAGGCTTCCAGTATCTGCTGCACCGCTACTACCGCATGCGCGACTCGAGATAGGAGGGGGAGCGACAGGCTGAAGTACGGCCGAGGAGTTCCCTCGTCCATATATCGCAGTGGCACCGTGGCCGCGTTGTAGGCGACGACCTCCTCGATCACCTGCCTTAAGTGACTCCATTCAAAGGAGCGGTGTTCACCGTCATAGCGGATGATCGCATCCCTCAAAGCGGACGTCGAGGCAGGGTCCCAATGCGGGATTTCGCCACCGATGGCCCCAAATTCAATTAGTGGGTCATCGTCCGTCTCGGGATCGTACTCGTGATACCTCTCCACGGCATTCATCAACGGCTCCTTGAACAAGTCGATGGATTTACCTGCACCGAGGAAGAAACGTTCCGGCTGGTAAGCCTCGAGGTCTCTCCTCTTCGCGTGCAGGGCTGAGGAGATGCTATCGCTCCCTCGTTCCTTTTCTTCTGTGTCCGACGCGGCGAGGCTATTCGTCGCGAGATCCGATTCCTCTGAAAGGTCACCAGAGGAAGGGGGTAGTGGCGTGGAAGTAGGGGAGCTAAGCGCGCTCGCGTCGAGACGGTTCGCCACAGGAGCGCTCTCGTCAGGGCGGATTGCGCTCTGGGGCATCGGTGAAGCCGGACTGACTAAGGGAGTAAGGTCCGAAGAGCCGCTCCGATGCCTAATGGGCGGAGGGGTGGGAGGAGGTCCGCGATGAGCGGCGCCCTGCATATGCGAAGGCAAGGACGGTTTCGCCGGCAACGGGGGCAGGCGCGCTTCGGCTGAACCAAACGGCGCGGGGGGCGCGACAGGTGTAAGAACGTCGCCGCTCTCGACGCCGCCGTTGGAGTGGACAGGTTCCCTGAGGGCCTTCGCTTCGCTTTGGCGGGGGTACCTACGCTCTCCGTTCTTGGAGCGGTCTTGGAGTTTTGGGATTTCGCCGAGGCGGGACCTCGAGTGGACCCCGCGGAAGACGGTGCAGCCTTTCCTGAAGGCGCTCTCGCTCCCGAAGGGCGGTTGGAGGGTCTCGCCGAGTCCGCTTCAGAGGATGGTGCCGAAGGTATAGAGGGGGCAGTTTGGCGGCGTGTCGAAGCGGCTCGGTCAATGACTGGGTTAAGATTACTGCGGTCGATGACGGGGTCGCGTTTCTTGGCTAGTAGTTCAGACTGCTCCATGGCGGGCAGGACAAGAGTACAAGGTAAGAAGACCGGTGGGATCGCCCTTTTTCAAGGGCGTTGGTTCTTCGGCTCCGTAATTCCCCTTGCGCCATCGCTTATCGCTGAAACGTACGGGTCGCTAGCAGCACTCTCGTACTTGGAAGCGTCGAGGCGGGCCATTTGTATGCCGCCACGGTTCGCCCGAGGGCGCTCACGTAGCTATTCGCGGCTCTATCGATGGTGAACGAGAGACGGGAGAGAGACTGTTGATATCGTGGCACAGCCAGTCACGTGATCGGACCGTTCGTCCCGGATCAGCCGCCAGCTCACAAATCGGTATAGGCTGGCGCAGGACACGCTGGCGTGCTCCGGGTTGCCACCAAGGCTGCTCGCCCCCCAGGGTTGAGCGCCGGTGGCCCTCGGTTCGCGAATTCCCGACGTCTACGTCTTGCATTCGCGCTCGCGAGGTTCGGAACGAAGCGGTACAGGCGCGCGCGCCCTCCAGGCTTCGTTCCACGCTCTCCATTCATGGTGAGGCCCTCCCTCGCGGTGGGCTCCATTGTGATACGGGTTCCTTGGGGCTTACCATGATGGAGAGCCCGGACTAGGATCGCGAAGGCGCTCGCTAGTCCGGGATGGATTGGATCGGCGTGCACCGCCGACTCTGGCGCGCACCGCCGTTGTGACCCTTCGGCGAGGGAACACTTGACCCTTGTTGGGGGCCTCCGCAACACCGAGGCCGTGGAGCAGTTAG